>JAODLI010002104.1:0-10760 GCA_027575585.1 Percopsis omiscomaycus
CCCCTACGGCTTCCATGGAACCTTCAATGCTTCCGAGTGAATCAACATCATGAAGAAATTGATGAAAACATGCAATTGTCTCAAAGCCCATATCCCAAAGAATAATGCATGCAGTGTAGAGTTACACATTACATTTTGGATGTTTTTATATACAGTATACTATTGTTTAAATATTGGATGATGATTTGCATAGGGTCTGCATAGGGTTTTTTAATTGCATATAATTTCCAAGTAAATAAAATGGTACAGCATGGACATTTGTGTGAGATGCATGTGGTAAAAACTCAATTTACAGCATGACGTTTGTCACTACAACATACTTAAATGGCAACGTTTATTTTCCAATTTGGGGTATAAGAAACAATTAATAGCTTCTATATCAGAAATTAAACTATTCCTAAATAATTATACTATATTTGAATTATCATTGACAGATCGTTTCCTACAGTAAAAAACAAAGGACCTACAAGACACTTTTCATGACTGAAAATGAGGATCCAGTTTTATATTTTGAAACACATTCACACACCAACCACAAGAGGGCAACAATTTATGCAATTTGAGCTGCCGAAAGTCTATCATATTTATACACTATTACTACTATATAGTATTCTATATATACTACGGTATGGGCCCATTACTACTACAAATTCAGCATTCAACATTAATGCTAGTGTTATGAACGGTATACAGAATGAATCATGCAAAAGTTGTCAGGTGTCCCTCCGAGGTGCAATCGAACTGACAGCAGTCAGTAGAACTGACAGCAGTCAGTAGAGATGTCAGTTAAGTGAGTCTGTACACCTGTGCCCAGACAAAGTGGTCTGCTCAAAATGTGTGTGTGTGTATACAGACTAAATCAAGATTTCCCACATTACAGGATGGACCGAAAGTAAATGTAACCGTTTACGGTTTCACTTCTGGTTTGCTCATAAGCTCTATAGTTCAACGTTCCCCACTACTTATTAGTGGAGTGAGAAAAATGTTTCTATATCAATCACATATCACAAAGGGGTTGGAAAATAAACCTGAAGCCTTTTTTGTCAAGGTCATGACCTTAACAATGGGATGATGCTGTGATGTGTGCCAGCCTGCCTACTTACAATACAATACAAATAAAGGCTATAGAAACACATCAATAAAGAGAGGAAATCGTAAAAGGACGTAGAACTCCTTGTTTATACACATCAGAAAAATACTTGCTGTTGTTGGACATCTTTGAATCAGTCACACTGTACAGTAGACTGCACTGTAAACCGATAAAGAAATGATGACCACTAGGTGTGCGAGACCTCTGAATGTATCTCAGCATGTGCCATTTTAGCACATGAATGCCAGCAGCCAGCCACGAGAATAAGTTGAATCAATGGCCATAAAAACTGTGGCTCAGATCTTGTGATTTTTGTTAAAATGCATGTATTCAAAGACATGTATCACATGTATCTATGGGGCTGCAGGCTAAGACAGTAGTAGATATTAATGTAACAAAGAAAATAATGACAGCAATGATAACAATGATAACAATGCTCAGAAAAGATATAAGAAATGTTATGTTTGTACCTCTAGCAGATGGGTTTGTGTATACAATTTAGAATGTAGTTTGGCCTCAGAGTACAGTACTTCTATACAGTGTAACTACAGTGTGACACACAGACATGCAGGCAGACACAAACCCTAGTCACTGCACTAAGTCTCTACTGCAGACTATTCTCAATACATGCAGCCTGATTCACTTTAACCCATAAAACATGTCTGACATATTAATCAGGTCTGCATGTGGGGGTAGGTCTACTATTATATTGCTTCTGGGGGAGGGCTCTCATTGGGCCGTCTTTTACGTCATAGTGGCCAATAAGCAAAGGCTGAGTCTCTCTCCTCCTAGCAACAAGGCTCCTTTTCTCTAAGTGGTGCAGAGCGCCAACTGACACCCATACCATTACAATTTGAATAATGGCAACTCAACTAGCTGAGGCTGGGCTGGGCTGGGCTGGGCTGGGCTGGGCTGGGCTGGGGGGGCAATACATTCTCCCCCACCTTCCGTTCTCCTCACCTTGGCTGCGGCTTGCTTCTGAGGTCATTCAGGAGACCTCTGGCTCACCATCTTAAAAGGAGCAGCCCTGCATATTGAACTTTTTTTTTCTATTCAGAGAAATTGTGGGTAATGGCCTGTACTCATGGACCTCCCCTTGCAAAAATAGGTTTATTAAACTATAAAAAAATTGGACAGTACGCTTTTAATTTGACTTTTGATATACTTTCAAGAAGTATGCTTCATAAAATGTATAAATTTACTGTAAAAAAATTATATTGTGATTCATTATTGACCGGTTGTAATGTTTGGTGTAGCTTGTAGTGTATGTAAAATGTAATGTAATTTAAAATATTTTTGAATTAGCTTTTGAGTGATATTTTCCCATTTGTGTTATGTGCAATTTTATTGTTGCCACCCTGTTGGGGATCTTGTCTGAGCGACAGGGGCCTCCACAATGAGGCAGGAGGAACGAGAAACTGGCACATGAGTACCAAGCTCCGACCGACCGACATTTAGATGTGAAAGTTCAGCTCAATAAAAAAGTACACATTAAAATGAGATAATAAGACACATTTTAAAAGCCTGCACAATGGTCTGTTACGAGGGGTCTTAAGCTACAAACCAATTCATTTAATTGCACAACATAATAGCATAACATATATAAATAATAATAAACACTATTAGACAATACAATTATTTATTTATTTTAATAATTTTTGTTAAAATTATTTTCTGCCCCCTGAATAGCATCTATCAACTCCATCAGGGGGTCCCGCCACCCACTTTGAACACCACTGGCTTAGCCTGCTGTAAAGGAGCACTTGGCGGCTACACGTGAGCGTAACCGTCTGACCCCTGACCTCGCCCGCCCCTGTGGGAGTTGGGAAGCCGAACACATTTCAGACGTCTGCCTGCCGCCTTCACACCGCCACGAACGTGTCATGCTGCCGTTGTAACGCTGACCACAAATCATCAAACACTCATTTAATATGGATTCCCAGCAAGGGTCTGCTATAGGGGGCTACAGTACAAATCTGGTCCAGATTTATGCCCACCGTTGTGTTAAACACAAGGTTTATTGCAAAATGTTTATATTGACCTTGAGAGAGAGAGAGAGATTTGTTTAAAAAAATTAAATCAAAACAATTTAGAAACCGTATATCAAGATTATGTGTCAACAAGATAAATGTAAAAAACTAAAAAAACATTACATTGACTGATTTGTTTTTGTGTGATGCACAAAAGCCCACACAGGCTACATTAGCAAGAATGTTGTAGCTGTACCCACAATACAAGCATTTCACATTTACCGCTACAATGAACTTAGGCTTTTCTCCCACATAGTAATTACCTTTCCTAAAACCTAGCTCAAGCTTTTCATTATCTTCCAACTAAAAGAAATGTAATGTATTATAGACATTTTACTAAATAACACAGTTTGAATTTAGAACATAAAACGATCAGCTTCTCCTAGATCACAACTCCATCTCCATCTCTCCACCATTATAGCTTGCTTCTAGAGCCAAAGGCAACTCCTAGATCATAGCAATGCAGAGAGATCTTTGACTCAGAAACTTAAGTCACCCAGATAACTTCCGGGTGACTTAATGTTCTGTAACTACCATATCTAAAGCCTATGTTTCGTTGTACATACAGTAAGGAATTACATTTGACATTTACCAGACGATTTTTATCCAAAGCGACTTACAATTACATTGTTCTATTACATGGAGCAGATAGGGGTTAGGCATCTTGCTCAAGGATGCTTACAGGTAAGCCGACTCTGGGGCTGGAAGTCCAACACCTAGACCACTAGACTATCCTGCCCCCTTCATTTACTTCTGATATCCTTGCTGGCTAACATATCAATCTATTATGGAAACTAAATGATAAGTCAGTCAAATAAGACAAAGACAGTAGCCCTTGGATAGTTGAGAGTTCATGGTCACATGAAATTATGTTCAGACATATTTACAAGCCAACACACCAACCAAATGTCACATGGCTATGAGGTTAAAATGTCCTGTTTTGCATGGAGTATATATGCATAATACCTGGGTGTGTGTTTTGCCTCTGCACCACTATTCAGTCTGAATGCCAACCCCATATACAGTACATGATTGGACAAAGCAAATGGACACAGGCATACACATGGCCATGCTGTTTAGATGTATTTTGAGGTTTCTGGGATGTTTTTTTTTGTGCCAAAAAATACACAATACCATTTTGACAATTAATGGTCAGAAATATCTATCTATACATTTTAGTGGGCTGGGAAGCAGATAATTAGCTGTCCATTTGACCTGCTGTTCCTGACCGTGTGTTCCGGCCAGCACTCTGTATTGTCTAGCTGCAGGAAGAAAAGCCTCTGCCCAGCCCGGCTTCAATAGGGAGAAACAAGGAAAAGACATTTTATCTTTGAAGTGTGTTCCCTCCATCCTGTCCACTCGCTGAAACCGTTACAGTAAAAGTTGCCCCCCCCCCCACACACACACACACACACACACAGCCAATATTCAACCTTAGCTGAACCTTGCTTTTGTCAGAATATTCCGTGGCCCTGTGTGCCCTCAAATGTGGCGGTGCGGTGTTAACACGAGCTGACGGCGCAGATTAGCCACAGACATCAGGAATGCTATGGCCTTTTTGTGCCACGTGGACGTTGGCCAAAAGAGCCTTTGGTTGGAAGTTACACGGCACCTGGGAATAGCTATGGCAGTCCCTGGTACAATGGCCGCACAGAGAGCCTCACCAGTGCATGGACTGTTGCACATGTTCCATGGCTCACTTTGGATTCTATAGATTATGGATTCAGATAATGAGCTACAACAGGTCTACCTATTCCTACTGTATATACAACACTTTAGTCTTCTTTGTTCATTTTGTTAAGCTGTTTATATATATTTTGCCGTTTTGTATTTTTGTACATCCATAGTATCTTCCACTGTTATGGAAACCTTGCTGTTGTAATACCTCAATGTTTCCTTGACTCACAGTATTTTATGTAATGTCTTTTCTTATGAAATAAGTAAAAAAACGTATACCACCCAGCTAGCCTAGAATTAAATTGGGTCAGGTTTGTCTCTGTTTTACATTGACTAAATATGGAATAAATATGTTAAATAGAAAGCCCATTCTCCAAGGAGAGGACATAAAAGGAGATAAAAATGAAATGTGGTTAGTTGGATATACATAAACCACTACTGGGAATATGTTAACAATTTGAACATCAATGTTCTAAAGGATGAAACTGTCTGCTTACATGTAATCTTAGTATGAGAGTTAGCATGGAAATGATTCTTGTCTGTCCAAAGGTTGATGGTTAATCGTTCATTCGGTTGGGAAGGCTGTCTCTTTTCACACATTCATGTGTCCATCTTCTTCCATGCTAATTGATAGGCTGAAATGAAATCTATTCTTAGCTATAAGAGCAATGCATTAAAGAATGCAGAGGTGATTATTCATTGTGAATATTTCACCAAAAATGTTCTACTTTCAATTAGGAATTATTTAAAGGTCCAGTGTGTAATTTCTAGTGACATCTAGTGGTGAGGGTTGCGTATTGCAAACAGCCAGTCACTCACGGCCTACCCCTCCCATGTAAACTGCAATTTATGGAACTATTAGTCTGAAGATTTTTTTAGCAAATTTTAACCCAGGTTCCACAAATTATGACAAATCAGAGATCCCCAACAGTGACTGGAAGGTTGTTTCATTTGGAGTTGACTCAAAGCAAATTTGTGATTTAAAACAGTAAACAAAAATAACATTGCCTACGATAGTTAAGAGTCTTACAGCCTTAAAATGTAGTTTTAAGGCTATTGCTTAACAATATTTTAAAATGTTAGACACTCAATGTCACTAAGCTAATAAATTGGTTCCAAGAGACAATATAAATTAAACTCTTTCAAGTCATTTGTGGAGGTCTTAATAGTAGTGTAGAAATCTGACTTGCTACTTTGGCCAATACATTGGTTATTCATCTGTCCAATTAGTAGAATAACAAGCATGCTGGTGCTAAAGGAAGGCTATTTTTCAGCTTAGATAATGATTTCGTATATTTACACCTCCAAAATTCCAACTTGAACTAAACTGTGCCTTGTGTTTTTAAAGGCAGATTGGTCTCATTTATAATTGTCCTGTATAATTGTGTTTTATAATGGATACAAGGTTTGTAACTTCAGGAGCAATATATATTGCTATAAAATAGTTGCTGCTCTACATTTACACCCTAGATTTTCATGCACCCAGATTGCTTGTGTAGGTGGAAAGGTGCAATACTCTCTCTTTAAGAGAGAGAAACTTTTAATTATGATGTTTGGAACTTCCTTGTGTTAAACAGTTTTGTACATTCCACACATACATTTTGTAGAATGTAAAAAAATCACTTGAATAAATTGTGGACTGCAATAATGCAAAATGCATTATTGCAACTGTAGCTGTTCATTTTATAGACCCCATATCATTCCATCATTTTGGGCACTTCTTTTCACCTCAAGCTGAACATCAGTTGGCGTTGCCCCAACATGATCTGAATGTTGTGTATAAAACTTATTATGATTACATCTTTCAGTTAAATTTGACATTACTTTCAACTGTATATAACAATACAGTATAACCATGATAGAACAACATCAAAGACAACAACAAACCTCTGCAAGTGTTAACATAAACAACTATATCAATTCTTTGTTTGGCTTGAGGGCAGCTGTTAGCAGGAAACAAATCACTTGAGCTCAGTTGCAAAGGCCAAACCAACAATTGTTGGCCTAGCATTATGTGGATGTATTGTACAATTAAAGTTTAAAATATACATGTTCACAAATGTGTATACTGTATATATGAACTAGTTCAACATAAGAAAAGCACCAGATGTATGGGGATATTCGTATGAATGACTTCTTGTTACAGTGATCTAGAAGTATTTAGTTTTCATTCAATGCCATATACATTTGAGCTGATATGCACAATCAATGCTGATGTTGAGTTAGAGATATACAGAGATAGTTGTTTATCGTTTCACGCCAGCTTTCATCTGAGAAATGGATCTGTTGCCATATCATGTCATATCAACAGACAACACCCATGTACCGTAGCCTATTTGTGGGTAGAAACAGCAAAACAGAAATTAAGTAAAACAACAAAAACAACAAACAAACCTAACATTAGTATGAGAAAACAGTGTAATTGTGCGTGAGAGAATGGAGCAGGTAGTGGAGGTAGTATCCGAGAGTTTGCCTCAGAACCCTCTGTCATTTACGCTTGGGGGGGGAAAAAAACCCATAAAGGGCTCCTGTCTCGTTTCCACGGCAACCTGGAGGCTATTATCGTACCTTGCCATTCATTATGAAAGGACTTCAGCTGACAGAGAGAAAGACGGGTGAGGAGACAAGGGGGATAGTGCATTTTCATGGCTCACGTAGTCCCTTCGCTTTGTTATCGAAAAATCCCCATCAAGCAGG
Source organism: Percopsis omiscomaycus (assembly GCA_027575585.1). Classification (NCBI taxonomy): domain Eukaryota; kingdom Metazoa; phylum Chordata; class Actinopteri; order Percopsiformes; family Percopsidae; genus Percopsis; species Percopsis omiscomaycus. The sequence continues at coordinate 7,495 of JAODLI010002104.1, forward strand.
GTAGAGTAGAAACGCACCCATAATGCCATGCCATGTCCGCTGCTATAGTACAATCAACCCATCGTAGACGCCATGCAGAACGTGGCGACAGTTTGGGCCACAGCGCGATTGTCATGCAGCACGTTTACCTTGATGGTGACTGGAGCCTTTTTGACATTTGTCATACATTTTCTTACAAAAATAAGATATACAGCATATTAGGTTAGGTAGGATTACTGCTTTTGGAACGTACAGTATGTACAGTTTTAAATAAAACTGATCTAAAACAATAATTTTCATCCTTCCTTACCTAAATTCTAAATGTATTAATATCTAGGTCATATAATGGTCCTTCACTTGGAATATTAGCATTATCATATAATGTATATTATCCGGAAACTCACCTCCACTTTAGGCCAATATAAAACATAACACGGTGACTTTTTAAAAAGATTTTAAATATTTGGAAGACATTCAGAGCTAGGCAGTGTCCTGTAAAGTACAATACATGGTGCGATCCTAGTTGATATGTCTGTGCATAACCAGCTATGAAGTCTACAATTATGAAACACCACCAGTGAGAAAGATCACACATTTCTAGAAATTCTATAGAATTTAAACAAACAAGTAACTTGCCTAGCTACAGGTAGCCCATGTCCCTATTGTCAACATGTCCCTATTTAGACAACACAATCACTGATTGAAAAACTGATAGCACATCGCAAAACAAAATACTATTCCTTTTATTTTTGTATGGTTGCTTAACTTGCGACTTGCTAACATGGCTCTCAGGCATATTACCTCTATTATCTGCACAGCCCGGTTTGAGGCACTGAAGTATGCTAAAGCATGGAATAGGAGGGAAACACAACAAACATCCCCGAAGATCTGACTTATTGCGTGGACGTGGGCGACCGAGCATATGAGGAGCAACAAGCAACAAGACTTGCAGCGGATGACTCAGCAGTGTGTCAACGCGGTTAAATCCTTTTCCAATACGGCCATCATCACAGAGATCAGTAGGCTGTCCCAAGCCGTCCGAGGTGTAGCTCAGACAGAGCGAGGTCACCGTGGTAGTGTGTTAGCAGCCACAGTTCATTCCCTGGATTCCCAGAGAAACTAGAAGAGGCACATTAACGTTCGCCTCTGAAGGGCCGCTGGATCGGACTTCAATGCCGGCTGCCCCCGAACAAAGAACTGTGTATGTGAGACAAGGGAGACAGGCCCTAGAGCTCGGGAACTGTGTGTAAAACCTGGAGAAATCTGAATGATTAAAAGTAGAGAATAGTAATAAAAATAATCATCTTTATAAAGCACCTTTTAAAATAAGAGTTTACAAAAGTCATTGACAGTCAAATCAAAGCAGTAATATATAAGAATATATTACGCTAAAAGTAATAGAACAATGTAATACAGGAAGTCAGACTAAGTGCAGATGGAATCCTAAAAAACTGATTTAGAAAAAGGTTGGTTTGTCTGTAACAAAACAATTGGATGCCAATATTAAAATAAAAACAGTAACAAGAAGAAAAAAAACAGTATCAGTTACAATATTAGGTATTGCTATTATGGAATTGCCAATAATCCACCATCATATTCTTACCCTTAATTGTCTTGGTGTTGAGCAGGTTTTTGCCGGTTTGCTATCATTGTTGTTAGCAAGTAAATTGTGATAATATAATAATTATCTATTTAATACTCATAATTATTTAATAATCATAAAATAGAAATGTATTATGAGATCAACATTAAAAGCGCTTTGCAGAAAATCTGATCACTTTATTGCCAAGTACAATAAAAGGAAACATGATTTTAGTCACATATGGTTCTGATAAATCTGGTTATTCAGAAACATGAACAACTATAAAATAAGAAAAATAAAACCCCCTTAAGGCCAGAACAGTCTACAACAGGCTATAGTAACTGATCTAGTGGTAGATATTGACAAACTCTTTCAGAGTTCATTAAAAATGTGAATACCTCTATAGGGTGGTGAGAGTGGCCAGTATTGAAAAATTAAAGTTTGTATTTGAGGTATTTATCCAACGCTTCCAGGTGTAGATATCAAACAAGGGCAGGAGTACAAAACTGTCAACATACAGAATAAGACTCACAAGATACTGCCTGAGCTACAGCCTACTGTCTCCAAAGATGTGGACATGAATCTTTTACAACTTTCTGTATTGATCTATTTGCAATCTTTTTTTACATATCTGAAGTATCTATTTTGTGCCTTTTGTTTTTTAAAACAGTAAAACCCTTGTAGAAATTGTATTTGAACATTGTTAAGAGTTAAAAGCGTCAGATTAGTTTCTAATCTCTGTTGAGGTTGAGATGTTGTCTAAACCACGGAGACTGTGATTTGGCACACTCTTTAGGAGCTGTGATTAAACAGCTCTCTGATTGGCTCACAGCGGGAGGGGCCGGGCCTAGACCATCTCCATTGACCTGTAAAAGGGAATGTCAGACAAAGCTTAGAAAATTAACTGTAAAAACAGCCATGAGCACAAAGCTCTGTACAGGGATTGCAGCACATAAATCAAAGTCACAGACATACAATATCAACTTGTTGATAAAGGACAGTTACTTTTTTTTTCACCCACGAGGGATAAATAAGGATAGTTTCTGGCAGTGAAGCACTGAGCAATACCATCCGCAACAATTTAATCGTCAACTATTGACCCACAAAAATATATGGCGATATACAATATTTGTGCTTGGCTATGATTTTAATGTTGCATTCACTGTGTTGTAAATAAATACAAACGGGTCAAGGATACTGTGTACATTTCTACAACGCCTATTGTGTAGATCTGTGTGCTTACAGTGCATGCATTGTGAAGGCCATTTAGTGAAGTTTATAATGAAGATGTAGACTTGATTCCATATAACTGTTTTTCTACCTAAATATTTCAACACTTTCACAAGAAATATTAGCACAATGTGGGTTGGGCACATCAATGAATCATCAATCATCTTCAATGAATGAGTAAAGTAATTTATTTATAATAGGTGCTAGATTGGAGGAGGGTTTAAGCCAATGCAGTGTCTGCTTATACTGCTCTAAATGTTTTTTTTTAAACAATTCAGACCAACACCTAAATATACAGCGGTGGCACCACATTCTCAGTGCTGTAACTGTGGGTACAAAAGTATAAAGTAGAAGCGTGTGAAAATCCATACGTGAAAGACGTGCATTTACCATTCTTTATAAAGCACTTGTGTATATATATATATATATATATATATATATATATATATATACGTTCACAAACCCCTAGTGTACA
>JAODLI010002105.1:0-10760 GCA_027575585.1 Percopsis omiscomaycus
GATATGGTCTAATTCCATATCCCATTAAAAAATATATCGATATATTTTTTATATCGATATATCGCCCAGCCCTACTCTAGCTTTATAATTATTGCTCTCTTTACAGTTTGTTCTACAGACCAGATTTACCTCATAGGATTATAATATACAATTGCAAAATAGTTTTCAATATGTTCATGTTTTCCTATTTGAATATGTGTTAATGCATGCTGCTTATCCTTTTCTTTTTTTGTCTTTACATTTCAGCTCCAGAGAAATATTCTGGCATCTAATCCACGTGTCACAAGATTTCATATAAACTGGGAAGGTTGCGCAGAGCGAATGGAGGACTCCGAAAATGTAGATCCTGCCCCAAACTCGATGCTCCCTCCATCCTGTCTTCCAGGCAAAGCTCCACCCCTGGGGCTACTACCAGACAACTCTATGGACTGCTTATAAAGACCCCCCCCCTGTCTGCAATCACTTGCAGCACTAGGCATATTTCTTGAAACAGGCCCATGGACATTCTAGTGTGGGTGTACAGACAATGTTGCCTTACACTTTGTCCACACTGCGTGTCAGCATTGAGCCTTAACTGCCGTCTACCCATAATTCCTTAATCAACGCTGCAAAACAAATGGAGTTCTGAACTGACAATGCAGGAATCATTGTGCCGCATCAAAAATAGAGACTGCATAAAAAATGGAGACAGTGTGTCCGTCTGAGCCTTTGACGCGACGCGGGTAGTTACTCATCGTACTCACTTGATGTGTGCAGTGTGGACACAGTGTCACGGCTCCTTTATTTCCCCAAAGCATGTTCCCAACGGTAAAGTCTGACTGGGGGCTCCAGGAGAGTCTAAGAACAAAAACATGCCTGTAAAATTATCATCTTACATTGGGGACATTAAAAGCAATATTGAAGCAGTTATTGCCTTCCTTAAATGTCTGGGGAAGGGCAAACATTATCTTAGACAAGATACAGATTAACCAAGAAAAACAAATTTGATATTAAGGAATTTTATAATCTACCCTTGTATATCGATTCAGATTTGTGTTTCACTTAGTTGTGTCTTTTCCCCTTGTTTATTGGTGAGACTGGGCATATTAATGCCTATTTGTTTTCTTACTGTATTATTTTGTTTTAAAAAAATAAATACAATTGTTTAACATGCACACATGACTGTGAGGTTGTAAAATTTACATTTAAAACTTTTTTTTTCTAAAATTTCAAGGAATAGAATACAATATATATTCCTCTACACACAATTGATATGTAATTAAATGTTTTATTCATACTAAATTTGCCACACATACTTTAATACCTACATGTATATGAGGTTGAATACAGTGCTAAATATGGAAAAACGATGATATAGCAATGTGTGTATTTTGCCATTTATGCTAAAAATAGATTGTTATAACGTCATAGATGGCCGTTAGAAGCATATTTGGAAAATACCTACAGTACGAAATTGTTTCAGAAGTGGTGTTTTTGTTTTGATAAAATTCCACATTCTGGTACGTTTTCAGAAGTTATTAAGCACATATTAATTAAAGGCGAGAGGGGAAAATAACAATCATAAATGTATTGGTTATGAGCTAGCTAAAAAGGTTGGATAAAGCCTGACAGACAAATCATATTACTACAGTATTTGGATGGATTGATGCCTAGCCAATCAATACCCGCGTTGCCATTACTGTTGCCAAAGTTTTGGCCAATGGGTGGCAGTCAGGGGCCGGATCAAGTGGATGGATGGCAGGAGTTATTCTGTGGTTTTAAGGATTAATGGAGAGAGGCTGTTGACTTGAGAAATTGGATGCTAGATGGTTACTTCAGAGAACTCAACGGATTCGCCTCGTTTAGAGACTACGGAAATGATATTTATTTGAAATAACTCACAGCACCAGAAAAGGTAACATGTCATTTTTGTTTAGGTCTCAATTGTAAAGGCCTGCCTGCACAGATAGCACCTGGCTAGCTGCTAACCAAGTTCGAGCACAGGCCAGGGTTCGATCGCGTGGGGGCTAGGTGGGAAATCGGTCGAAACATGATTGGGACACTAAGCTGATAAGGTTCTTAATATTAGAAACCCATTTCGGTGCACTGCACGCCGACCCATGTGACTTTAAAGTGGTTGCTATTAGCTATTCGCTAGCTAGTAGCTTCACCTATCCCATCGTTAACGTTAGCACTTAGCAGCATTTAACGACTCGTATCTTTAAAGGAAAACTCTGCCCGTGCCCAGGGACTAGACCATCAGCCTGCAATCATGGGCAACACGCCCACCGCCAAGAAGGGGAATGAGATGGAGAGTGGTAAGTAATTTATCTCTAGCTACAAGACATGTACTTTTTGCCTTATATGTGCTTGTAAGTAATTTCCTGTTGCCTGTGACTTCTAAGTAAAACAGCATGGGCATATGGTGAAGCACACTGATCCGACTCGTTGAACACACACACTTGTTTATAACATTTCCTTAAAATGTAAGTACTCTTGTTTTAAGCGTGAAACAGTTTAAAGTAACTTGACTTATCTACTCTGCAAAAATAAATAATAAATAAATACACTACATAAACTTAGTCCACCATATTTCTCACATCATTACGTGATCTGAGTTCTCAACTGATTTGTCTGGAAGAGCTTGTGATGAGATGCCCCAGGGTATTTTCAGAGAGGGACACACAGTAGTGATGACACATGGTATAATATCACAAAATGCTTTCTGACCGGATCTTGAGCTCATTCTTGCCCTTTTTTAAAGAAATATTTTGACGCGTTGTCACCACGTTACATATCTAAAAGCATGATGAAAACTATAAACTTGTGCGTTTGGTTTTGGGAACAAGTTGTATTGAAAGGGGGGCGGGTTACTGCTTATAAATAACTGTATTTGACAATGAGTGAGTGGAAGGGAATTTGGCTGTTATACACTGTAAAATAAAAGGAGGCGGGGGGGGGGGTCATATGATGCATGAATATTATCCTCTCCAGGCAGAAGGAGTAGAGGAGTCTCTTGAACATCATGTGATGAGCAGATTTTAGAACAATAAGACTCTGTGCCCGGTTCTCTACAACCTATTCGTTGTAGCTGCCCTAAATTGCTTCTGATGGTTGATGTCTGTTGGTCCACCACTTCTCTCTCCTTTTAGCTTTTTTAGCCATAATAATTGCCTGTATCCCAATGAAGAAAAAGGATAGCATTTGTGTACTTGAAAATCTTCTATTTGAGGTCATTCATAATGCTAGTCTAGAATATTTAAAGCTATTTGAAGTCTGCACCTTTTTAATTTTATCTCCCTCCTGCTTTGCCGTTAAATGCTAGCTAGCCAAATCCAAGCATTCAGTCTCCCAGCAGGGGCTCCTCAGTCCCAGAGCAGCTCTGGGAGGAGGCCATGTTGTATTTTCATCTATAACACTCCATAGTGCGTGGTGTGTTGGGTCAGAACAGGTATCTGTGAAATGAGCGTCAGCTCCTTGCTGCTGATAGAGTGTGGGTGTGAAGAGTGGCCTTTAGCCTGCCTGTAATTTTAACCCCTGGCTGGGTCCCACTTCAACATGGATGTAAACTCTCTTTGTCCCTACAGCAGTTCTTCTCAGCCTTTTTTGACCAGTGACAGACCAATAACAAAATCCATAAACACAGTAACTATAAAAACTATAAACCTTTTTTTTTAAACTGCCCCCCAAAAGAAAGAAAAAATATAAATAAAATTAAATGCTGAAAAGGTCATGGCAGGCTGTAAGCAGTGGCAGAGTAGGTTGGCTCACATGCCACGCTTCACATCCTTATCAGCCTCATCGCAGACGGCCCGCCCTGATCCCCAGAGACAGGTGTGGACCAGGGGTCCAGAGGCCCACACCCACAAGTGCTATTTTTCCAAAGTGCATTCACGGAGAGAGGACACCACCACTGTTGACTGCGTTGCTGCCTGGCTTAGGCGTACTAGCCTAGGACCCTCTCTTGTTGGTTATGCTGGTCATCTCGGAGGAAAGCTGGGGAGACAAGCTGCTCCTGTGCTGTGGAAGCTGAGCCCAGGCCCACAGGAAGGAGCAGGGCGGATGGACAGTGTGGCGGGAGCAGGCAAGGCCAGGCCTGATCTTGGCTTCACACACTCGAGCTTCAACCCGGGACCGCTATTCAGGACCACACAACATCTTGTCCCTTTTTTAAAGAAGGCATACAGCATATTCTGGATTTGGCAGTGCTTCTCAGGACTTGCTGTATTGTTGAGTCTACACAGCCTCCAGCTCTGTATGATGGCTGTTCTGCACAGGCTGGCAGAGAGGCTGTTTCAACGAGCAGGGCCCTGCCTCGGGGACCAAGGCAGTGGACAGGGCAGGCGTTCCCAACCGCAGGAGGAGCTAGAGACCAGTTGCGGGAGTGAGTTTTCAGAGCCGGACAGTGCGCTGGCAGGGGGGAGGAGTCATCCTCTTGACCAGTTGCAGACTGGGCTAAAGGCTGGGGAGTGTGTGGGGTTGTTTGGCCAGGTTAGAGACAATCTCATTATGTGCAGATGTCTTAGAGAATACGTCTTTCACATTGGCAATTTAATTGTTGTGTTTGTGGCTTACTGCACAAGCACACACCCAGTCTGTTTTAGTACACGCTTTGTCTCTGCTCTGTTGTTTATTGTTTTCTAGTTTGAGCGATGTTCCGAGGAAGGCGTTTGTCAGTTACTGTGGAAGTGCCTGTCAGACATTGTTCTCTGTACTCCTTAGCATGACCATACCTGAATTCCTTTACTCATCAGTGTAATAAACCATGTCCCCCTAAGCATAAATACTGTACTGTTGTTTAGTTGACAGTCCCCTGGTTTCATTGTCTTCAATGTGGGCAAAAATACATGGCTTCTTGATAAGTGTAACTTAAGCCACACTCAGCTAAACAAGGTTATAGGGTTATAGCATGAGGTATAGTTATATCATAGGGTTTCTATTTGAATTTGGCCACAAAATTAAGTGGCACCCTGTCAGAGGAGTGCAATTTTTTGCCCTGTCTATAAATATTCGTGTGGTTTGTGTCCTGTCCCACACACAGCTGACTTGTGTAACATGTCAGTTGGTGTTTGTGTTCCTTAGCACTTCCTGTGTCTGGTTAATGGGCTAATTTAAAAGCCAACTGATGGGCCATCACACCTCTTCACAGAATACCCATAAGTCACTGCTTTAGAGTGCTGTGCTGACAAAACGAGCAGACACACTAGAGGAAAATGATTTTAGATGCAAAATATAGAAGTATGCCACTCGGAATTGAGAGCTGGGTTGTGTCAGTGGGATATGATGTTTGCCTTATGATCAAGTTTAATGTTTAGTCTTGTATCCTGCTCCGCCCTCTAGTCTGACAAACCAATTGCTTTTTATTATAATTTTTTTAAATGTATTTACTAAACGTCATTTCATGTGCAGCAATGCCAGGGTATAGTAGAACAAGCCGTGGGACCTGGTTTGTTGGGCTTCAGAACTTAATGTCGGTCAGTACGCCCCAATATACCCCTATTCTTGCGTCAGAGTGGGCCATTGAAGCCCAGGGGAGAGATGTAGGATTGATTTTTGGAGGATCGATTCAGCACTGGCACAGCAAAGATTGGGGGCTGCATTTGGGCAGAGAGGAAAAAGTTGTGTGTCCCGGCTTTGCTAGTGTCCCCTGAGACCGCCGCTTTTATCTATTTTTATTTTTATTTTAAATTTTTTGAAAAACATCCAGATCAACTGTGCAAGTTCTTCATCATGGCTGTAGCATCTGATTTGGTCTACTAACGAGGAAAGTTTTGGTGCCTCTGAGATGCCTCGAGTTGATCCCAAGAGCCTTGACTTAGGCCTAGTTTTCCATAGAACTTGGTCTCTGGGTTAGATAAATATAACTAGTGTTGACCATGCCCCTGTTTAGATCAATATAAAGCTGTGCGTGCGTGCGTGCGTGCGTGTGGACAGTAGAGGGAACTGCAGAGACTACTCTGTGCAGAATAAATATTGATACAAACCAAGCGAGGGTCCAATTGATCTACGAGTGGAACGGGAGCAGTGCTGCTGTGGGCATTACGTTTGACTGCACACCGCCCGTGGATGCCACATTCTGCGCTCCGGGGGCCCAGCAAAGTGACACTGGACAGGGCAGAGGTGCCTCCGTTAGCACAAGGAGATACCGTTCCGTGGACGCCCGGCGCATGCTGTCCTGATCAGGCTGGGGGGCTCTTGGCGACGCCAATACTCTCGGAGAGCAGGTCATGTGTCAGTGACTTGAGGGGAAAGAGGGGAGACTTTGCAGGGCTAATGTGTGACCGGAAGAGCTCCAGGAGGCATGCAGGGAAGAGGGAGTCGTCCTCGCGGTCCAGTGAATCAGGGTCGCGCTTGGCAGAAGCCACGGCACCAGAGGTGGCAATAATCCTCCCAGATGGTAAGGGTAGGGTGGGGGTGCGGGGAAAAATGGTGGGAATGGAGTTGGAGTGAGTCACCTCCCCACCCCACACCCCCACACCGTAGTCATAGCAGCCAAGCCTCCAACATCTAACAGAGAGATCCCCTATCTCAATAAAGGGATCTCCTCTAGTTATTTTTAATAGCCATTGAAGTGCTTGCCAGGATATTTGCCTGGCCTTGTTATGACAGCAATAATTTACTGTTACTGATACATGAACTGCTTTATTTGCCTGGAAGTAGGATTTAAGCAATTTTCATGGGAAATGGTTTCTCCCTGGTGACCAGTGTGTTTTCCGCGCTGTGGCTGGGAACATCGGTTTTAAACGTGTTTATCCAAACTTTGGTCACTGGCATTTTAGCTCGCTTTCCCCTATCCTATTGTTGGAGCTTTAGGTCTCTAGAGAGTATGCAGGAAGACGCATTAAGTGTGTGTGTGTGTGTGTGTGTGTGTGTGTGTGTGAATTTTGCATTCCCTTAGTCTCAAAAGTCATTCGTATGAAGTTCATTTAATTTGCTGTTCAATTGACTGTTCAAATTGACTGAATTCAGTTGCTGTGTTGCCTGAACAACCAACGAAGTTCCACACTATTACATGACAGTTGAGCAGAGCAAACAAGCTCGGCGTACAGTGTACAGTATACAGTATACATTTGCATTGCTCCTCCCTCCCGCCCCCCCATCTTGTGTCCCATGCTAGCAGTGGAAAAAGCGTTTGTTTCCACAGCTGCTATGGCAGCCAGAGCGCCTAGCAGAGATGACAATGAGGAAGGACTGATTATCTGCATGTTCCCACAGAGCAGGGTGATTAGACCCATAAAGATAAGGCCAAGAAAAGTGGACCTCTGCATATATGTGTGGCTTTCACAGTCTGTCTGAATGCGTGTTTATCCTTATTGACAAAACATTACTTTTATGCAGTGTATATTCAGCCTAGAAGCTAGCCTTTGCCGTGAATCTTTCTAGCATAATATTAACTCGGCTGCGCAACGCGTTCTTTGCTGAATAATGGCTAATTCAAATGTGAAATTAACCCTACTTTAGCCTTGTGCTAGAGTGCCCTTTCTTGGAGCTGTACTCCAAACGTTCCTGGAATAACAAATTATCAAGACATTCCTGATGGTGTAATTTCTTTTTTGGTTTGTGCTCTGACAGTGGTGTCGCAGGAACATTTGACAAGGCTCCAAGTTCATTGAAAATTAGACTGCTCTGTGATAAATGAAACAAGATAAGGTAGACCATAACGGGTCTTTTACACAGGCAAGTTCATGAGAATGTGACGCATGCGTAGTTGTGGCCTAACGCATTAATTAATCAAGCAATTGTATGTCCCTTTTTTAAGGTATTTTTAATTAAATGTATATGCAGCCTAGGCCTGGAGTTGGACAGCACCAGAAAATCTAATCTCTTTACTACTGTGTCCTGTCTATTGCAGTGAAGGAGTTTCTTGCAAAAGCGAAGGAAGACTTTCTGAAGAAATGGGAAAATCCAGCACAGGTAAAGGAGAAAAAAAATAAAATATATATATATATTTATTTTACGTGTGGGGAAAAAGAGAGGTTGATAAAGAATTACTTGCCTTTTAAATGCTTGTTCCTATTCACAAGTTAGTCCCACCCCTGATCAAATCTATGCATTTTAAAGGTGTGGTTTGCCCTCTGCTGGGCAGTTGGGGAACATTTTTGCAATAAAATATTGTTGTGGACAGTGCTTTTCTAAATTTCCTTGTACGCGTTATGAACTGATTTGGTCTTGTTTATATTATTTAATTTACATGTAGCTAACAAAATGCAGGCACGCTTTTATGAAGATTTCATTAAGAGCAAAGTGAACTGTAGTAATTTGAACAAATCATGTTTGTCTAATTGATATTAATGAAGGTATTTAGTTTATTATTACATTTGTATATTACCTCTAAATGGGTCAAATAATATTTCTATCTTATAGTCTAGTGTAGGAATGCAGCCACATGTAGTTGTGTTTCACAATATAAGCGGTGAGCTGGGGCAAAAAACTTCTGGGGGTGCTATAACTCTATCAAGGAATGTCTAGAGTACGAATAGGAACAGCTAGGGACCATTTTGGGACTCATAGTATGGCGACTAAGTCTTGGAAGGTAATCTTCTGCTATTAATTGTTAAAATGCCACAGATCTCACTTGGTCACGTTACCACTACACTGCCCCCTTGCCACCAGAAAGTCAGGCCTTTTATGTGTGACAGTGTTTCAGCATGTTTGTTTTTTGTCCCTTTTTCTTCATCTAGCAAACTGCAGCGTTGGACCATTTTGAGCGTCTGAAGACGTTAGGCACTGGTTCTTTTGGTCGAGTCATGCTGGTAAAGCATAAAGATTCAGGCCAGCATTTTGCCATGAAAATACTTGACAAACAGAAGGTAAATGACTTGAATGAAGTACATTTACAACAAAGACAGAATGATTGTTCAATTTGCATGCCTCATGACTCAGGCTATTCAGACCTCCCTTCTGAAGATGCAGGATGGCCTTATCATGATTTTAACAACTGACTTGTTCTTATGGTCTGAGGAAGCTATCTCAGTGGGATACACATCACTAACGTTCTTACAATGCTGGAAATGCAATCTGTGGCTTTTTAATGACATCACACAGCCTGGAGCCTTCTCATTGGCCACAAATTGGAGGTTGGCTATGTGGGGACATTATAATAAAGCAGGTGTGAATCTTCTTGGTACTAAATTCAATTTCATTTGGCTGAGCATTCAGGGTTGAAGCAGTCATAAGGATTTAAGTTTCGATAAACCTGCTGCCAAATAAAACGAAATTTTAGACTGGGGTGTGTAGCTTCGATTTGTCTATTTCTTCTGCTGCACCTTTTATAAGCTGATATAGAGCAGAATCTTTATCCAATGAAGTAGTTAAAACATGACATTGATTTGCTTATCTTGACTTATCTTATTCAGGCCCATTTGACATCCAGACCTAGTTAAAATAATCCTTGATCCCATATTGATGTACTCCCCTGATGAGAATGTAATAGAAATGGTTGTTGTTATTGTCCATTAATTAACCCTAGATTTTTCTTTGCAGCGTTGTTTGTAAATGCTCTGGATGAGCTTTAATCATACTTTAATAATTAGCTCTGTCAAGTGATTCAAATTTGTGATCACATTATCACTTGATAATCTGTGATTAATCATAGTTAATCACATGTAAACTAATGTATTTAATTTGTTCCAACATTGTTTTCCTGGGGGTGTCTGGAGGTTTTGAGAGATGATTAGATGATGCATCAACAATCTAGGGACAATCTAGCGATGGAGTCTTAAGTGTGTATGGTTGCAAAATTTTGTACATTTTCAGAGGAGGAAACTATTTTTATTTATGGTAATTTACAAGAAATTTAGGGAATTTATATTGTCCTGTGTCTGTACTATTGTTAAACACAAAAGAAGAAAGTATACTGATAGAAAGATAGGGATTTTGATGAAATTCAAAGGTAACTATTGAACACAATTAACAAATCTTGAGGGTCAGTCATTCTCAATGTAGAGAATAAGATATCTTTCTTTGTAATCAAAGGCACTGAATCTGTTGCTTTATGATATTTCATGGTATTATTTGTGCTAACGATATAAATGACGATATGAAAATACTACCATTCAACACTTTTTATTTTATTTTTTGGCCACAAGTCAAATCAGCATACAGTCTTGAAAGCTGTGCAAACACAAACATTGATCCAAAAAAGTTAAACTTAATTCTGACCATCATCAAATACTAAACTATACCAATTAAGTAGGCTAAAATGTGAATATCAATTGTATTCACAAATGAAAATTCCAGTGAAAATGCAAACGCCAATACTCGCAGGATCACGTCACACGCTCTCAGCTATATTGTCAATATCGTGGGATGACCCATTCTGTGTGTGTGTGTGAGAGAGAGAGATACATTCCCACAAAGTTAACCTTTCAAAATGACCATGGAAACTTTCCGGTAATTTACCGGAAATTTTGCAACCCTATAAGTTTAGAGTACACGCCCCTGCGCGCTGCAATACGTTGTAAACCTGACCAAGGTCGGCTTTACAGGTGACGTGGATTAGGCCTACCTTTTTGTTTTGTCAAAAGATAAGATACATTTAAACTAATTTCCTCCTTGACGTCATCTCCTCTTCTCCATCTCAGCTTTCAAGGTCTGGATAGCCTGCGTGCGTGCGTGCGTGGCATCATGATTAATTATTTTTATTTTTTTCAAATGTATCGCAAAAGAGTTCATTTTAAAAGCCCTAACAGTAATTTAAAGGCCATCACGAATGGTCAATTCGTTGCTAACAAAGCAGCTCTGTGGTATATATCCTGTTGATCATGCCTCACTACCCCCCC
>JAODLI010002107.1:0-10758 GCA_027575585.1 Percopsis omiscomaycus
GTGTCTCAAAACCGTTCTTCAGAAACTCTATGGGTGACGTCACGGAGGGTTTGTCCATTTATTTATACAGTCTATGGGCATACTGCATGCCGCTACAAGCATGTCCCAATAATTTCATTCTGTAAACTGGAGTAACTTCAGGAACACTTACTACCAGTAGAGACGGCGATCAGCTTTGTGTACAGGGTAAAGGGTATTCTTGAGGAACAATGGAAGGTATTGCGGATTAAAAATAGTTCCAGCCCATATACGTTATTTTTGAGGTAAGGAAGCTAAACAGAATCTAGAGTTTAACAAAAGATCAATTCGACCAACAAATAAGTGAAATAGGGTTAAAACCATGCCTTGTTCTAATAAAAAAATGTGTGTGTATGTTTCCTACAGTGTCCTGCGGTTAACAACAAAACTCTTTTTGCCAGTGGCACAAAAACAGTGAGTTGAACCTTCTGAAAAACCTTCAAGAAAATGTTGGGAGATTGGTTCTGGACGCAGTGACTGACACATTGAATAGTGAACTGACCCTTTATTTCATAATTTCATGCTTTGCAGCGATTAGTTGGTAGATGACAGCTTTCATCTAATTGGTTGGCAGGGACATTAGCTTACAAAACAGATCCGGTGAACCATTACATGTGTCCATGTGACACAGGACAGACAGGTCGTCCTAAATAAGAGCATCAAATAAGCGGCTAAATTCTAAATGTTATGTTTGCTAATAAATGATTATGTTATGCTAAGAGGTTCAAACACACACACAAACTTCTATTTACCTCCATCAAGCTTTATTTTCTAATATTCTCACTCCCATCCCTCTCCTTTTCCTTAATTTTCCTCTCTCCTCTTCATTTCTCATTCTGTCTCTCTCTCCCCCCAATCCCATCCCCCACCTCGTTCCATCCTTCCAGCTGGCCTTGCGCTCTCTCTCTCTAGCACTCTCTGCAAATGTCAGGTCTCTCCATCCTGGCCTGGATATGTTGAAGGCCTCGGGGAGTCTGCTGACTGCTGCTGAGACCTTCTGTTCAACCGTAAATGTTGTTTTTTGTATAACCATTCAACTATAAGGCTAATGTAAGGACTCCACTGCATTAATATCTAAGGGGAAATAGAGGAAATAAAGAGCAGCAGGGATACAATTAAGTTACTGGTTACAGTAACAGTAAAGTCACATATTAATATAACACCAAATTAAAAGTCTCAAAATTAAAATAAGATTAAGAATTTACTATAAATTACTTTGGGTGAAATTACAGTATCCCTGCACACACTTTAATATATGAGCCAAGACCCGAACATTCACCCACGGGTATCATCTGGGTGGGCAAATTCTAGTTGTGAT
Organism: Percopsis omiscomaycus; assembly: GCA_027575585.1. Lineage (NCBI taxonomy): Eukaryota > Metazoa > Chordata > Actinopteri > Percopsiformes > Percopsidae > Percopsis > Percopsis omiscomaycus. Next base: position 1,337 of record JAODLI010002107.1, read on the forward strand.
TTTTGACTTTCTAGGCATCTCTAGTTCACAGTTTGCAATGATAACCATTGCGGACTGGTAGCTAAGTGGTAGCTATCATGCATAGAATATGTGGACCCCTAGAGTGGAAAGCAGAGGACTATAAGTAATATAGTTATATTTTCGCAATTTTGTGTCTGTTGATGACTCAGGGTGCCTAAATCCATCCAATCTACATTTTTCCTTGTATCCAGATCCCCACAATTTAAATAATAATTGATTTGCCTTAGGAATATTATATTTATCTCTCTGAATTTGATGAAAATCACAACATACCCATTAAAAAAAGTCAAAAACTGTAACAGTGGAGGTGAGAGCAGGCACTAGCCGGAGAGAAACTCAGGAGATGAGACAGGAGCTACGATTTAACGAGCAGGGCTCTTATTCCAACAAAAGCAATAGTAAGCACATGTTTTGACACACAGGCTACAAACACAGGATTCTACACTGCAATTAGAAACAATGACCGACAGTGAACAGCACCACCGGTCCAACTTAAATAGGCATTAAACTAATGTGCTGCAGGTGCGTTAGTCGGCCCCAACACAGAACAGGTGCGGCTGGGGCGCCAGGCAAGAGCGCGGCCAAGAGCCCACAGCGCTCATCCCCGGCAGGTGGGGTGCACAGTTGCAGGACAAGTCCCTGATCGTGAAGAACAAAATTTGTTGTACAAGCAAATGAGCTTGTTCTGTAATGTAACGGAAAATGTGAAGCACAAATGATCAATCTGTCAAGTGTGAGCGGTCCTACTTTAAACCTAGGATGCATGACAAAAACGTTCACATTTTGCAACACAATGAGTCAAAATGACTCGCAGGGATTTTGATCATGCATTGACTTGCAGGCCGCCAGAGGGTCCTTGCCAGTCACCTGAGGGATCCCACCAGCTTTGTCGACCACCTGAGGGGTCCCTGTCTGCCTCGCAAGAGACGACCGGGGTGGGGGGTCGTCTCTTGCCGGCATCGCCAGCAGGCGTGCCTCGGGTTGGGGGTTACTGTAACGACCCTCCACTGCTGCGGAGCTCAGCAGAGCCCACACCTGTAGGCAATTGACTGTTTTGCGTTCTATTTAAATTCGACCAGTCATTGTTTAACTGTGGCTTTGTGTTTTTAGAGTGCTACGGTGTGTTGTCCAGCCAGCATTAGTCTGTGTGTCATAACGTCTCTACACTCTGCATTAAAATACACTTTGTGTTTTCTACTTCATCATGCTTCCACGCCTGTTTGTGTTGCTTCTATGGCTCGCTCCCTACACAAGAATTACAAAAAAGATAAAAAGTCAACAAAGATATACATATAAATATAAGATTACAATTAAAATCCCAAAACAATCGGAAAATAAATATTGTATTTCCCATTTCATGGGGTTATTTAGAATAATTGTATTAAGGATTAGACTATTTTGTCTTATACATATTTTCAGAATTTGTAAGCAAAATACAACACTTTGCTGACCAATTTTTTTTGGTTTTATCGGTAAGTGAATGATTCTGTTGGGCCTCTCTGCAACTGCAAATGTTGTCTAAATCCTCAGTAATGGCACACAAATGATGAAATCTGCAAAATCTGAGAATGCCCATTCTCCTATGGTATTCGCCTATGGAATTTGTATGGTAAAAATAGTGAATGCATGATAACTACTGTTAAGCTACTCCTCTGCAAAGGTCATCATACAAATAAATAATGTGGACATATGTAGGGAGAAGGAAATGGCAACAAGAATTTCTCCACCAAAATGTTACCTGTAGGTGGCCCGGCTCATGGACTATATGGGGCGTGTGAGTGTGCATTGTCCAATCCTGTTTCTCAGATTTACATCTTAATACAATGGCGATGCGACTTCTGCATATACTGTAGTTTTCAGTAACTTCAGAGTCTAGGGCCCAGAGTCTAGGGCCCAGAGTCATACTGGGCGGAGCCTGAGCACTGAGCATTTGCATGGTGTTGTTTACATAACAATAAAACAATGGTTGTCGCCATCAGGGCGGGGGTCAGTTAAACCTACTGCAAAATGGTTTAATTAACCCTCTGATTCTGCTGCTGCAGTAGCTCCTGGTTTCAGCTAGCTCAGATCCTCCAGATACACGTGTTAATGGAACAATTAACCCTGGCAGTGTTAGTGCCATTTTCTACACACTGTTAACAGGATTGCTTTTCTTTTTTTGTGAATGATTTTTGGATTTCTTCATTGTTTGCAATTCAAAATAAAGTATGTGTAACCAGGCCAGCTGAGAGTCTTGCCTGGGCCCTGGACGAGATAATCTTAGATGGGCCCCCCCCCCGCACCCAGATCTCTCCTTTTCCCTCTCTTCTGCTCTTCCTCTCCTCTCCTCTGCTATTTTTTCCACAAATAGGCCTATTTTAATTCTTTTTTTAAATTTATTATTCCATAATTTAAATTATTCCATAATTTAACTCCCCCACACACATGGTGTGTGGGGGAGTAAGAGCAACCTTCACCCTCCCACGGTGCTTATCCATTGGAGAAGGGCACCCTTCTGACACGATGTTTGTATTAACATGTATTAACAATTTATTGTAGAAAGAAATGTGTGAAAAAAAAGAAAATGATTAAAAAATTACTAATTTAAATTAGAAATGTAAATGCTGACATAAACTATAGAATACTCAATGTGTGGGGTTAAACTGTATGTGTATAGTGTCTGTCAGAACAACATATTTATGCTAAATTGAAATAGCAAATAATCGGAGCAAAGCGAGTAGCAACATGCACACACACGCACACACACGCATGCACAGGAAGGGGGGGAAGTCGTAGCCAAGGCCCTAGCCCACAATCTGTGCAAATAGAAGGTGTGTGTGTGTGTGTTTAGAATTGTGTGTTCTGTGGGTGCACGTGTATATGCGTGTGTACACAGTACACACAATACACGTGTGTGTGCGTACCTTCAAGTGTTTTTGTATTCGTGTATGTGTCTTCCAACGTGTACGTGGTATCTGTGTGTTTGTGCACAGTATATGTGTGTGTGTGTGTGTGTGTGTACATGAGAGTGTGAGTCTCTGTGTGTCAGCAGGGAGGAGGGACAGTGTGTGTGTGTGTGTGTGTGTGGGAGGGGATGAACCTTCAGGGTGTGTGGGATGTGTCTCCAGTCACTTCAGCCTTTCAAAGGAGACAAGTTAACGCTAGGTAGCTAAGATAGCTGTGTGTGCATTTTCATGGCTATTTCCAATATGGAAATACGCCATTCCTCACTTTCCTGTCAAAGGATTTTTAAAGTTCCTGAAGCCTGAAAAGAGAGCAAGAGTTTTCCTGTAGACAAGACAAGACAAGACCTCAGGTATGTTTGAGTTTCTGACAGATATTTCACCATGTTCCACCACTGTAGTGTTACAGGCTAAATGCAAAACCTGTCAGGTCCCTAATGGTGGAGAAAGATAAATTATTTAATATCTGAGTGGGTCAGATACTGCAGAGTCTAATAGTAAGGGTCGGTTTTTATCCAATTGATGTTAAAGGTTAGTCTTTGATTTCTGTGTGTCATATGTGGAGTTTGCGGAGCTGCTTGATACTTGAGCTGGGTTTAAGTATATATATAAAAAACATTAAGTGACTTGACTAAAACCTAAATCTGTAAAATGTTGAAAACATGTTATTTGCAGTAGTATTCTGCAGTACAGTGTGCTTTTCATCTTTTCAGATTCACAATATGATTTCAAAATTGTGTCTTTCTTTTATCAATTTTTGAATTACATTTTTACAATATAAAAAACATTTCTTTGAATGGGATTTTTGTGTGTTTTTTTGTCTGACATTTATGCAGAAAAAAGAAATTGTTCATAGGTCAAACAACTTGGGGACCATGGGTCACACGAGATGACAACCACTGTATTCATTTGTAGCACAGTGGTTCTCAATGTGCCCCTCTCCCCGGGGGTGTTGCAACATGCAGTTTGGTGGGGCACGAGATGATTTCAAGATTGTGAAATAGTCTTAGGTTAGTATCAAAACCTCTGGTATGATACTACTAGTGGCATGTGTACTCTTTTGACAGCCAGGTTTGCAGGGAGGGGTTTTGGAACTGTAACAAAGCACATTTCAAACCACGCTGGCCTGCTCTGAAAGTGTGGGAAAGTCTTTGCTGCTACTGGTGTGTTGTGAACCCAAAAATAAACCTTTGGGGTCATTTCCATTGTTAATCTCTAAAAAAAAAATGTGTTGTTTAATTCAAAGTTGTATAAAGAAAGAGAAAAGTATAACTTTAACTTTTTGTATGTTAAAATAGTATTATCTTAATGCCATGCTCAAACTCAGTATGAGACAAAATCCACATTTCATGTACTCAAACGGGACCTTTTCTCGCTCTGAAAGTGAATTAATTTGACCCCAAATAGCAGGAGTCGACTTCTATTGTTAGTATGTGCATGTGGTTGTGTGAAAAGAAATATGCACAGTTGAATGTGGCCTTTGCTGACACCCCAGCAGTGATGAATAAGAGCTCATATAACCTCTAAGAACAAGCAATGTATTCCTATAATGATTTCCACACAGACAAACATGCTCTTATTTTGTGTGTGGTATGTGGTTTAATGGAGTGAGGAATTGAACAACATTCTCTTTTGTGAACCGTGAGTGACCTAGAAAACCGTGGGGGAAATCTTTGTGCTGAAACATACTTTCCATTGATGCTTAAATGTGCAGGCATGAGGGCAAACCATTGGATTCCAGCATACATCTAATTGTCATGTTTGAAGACGTGGACCCACGCCAGATTAAGTACAATGCGCTGCTAATTGCGAAAGTCTGTTGGCTGCAAATTCACCCTGTTTCACCTGAAGAGCCTGTGTAATTGTTGGTTAAGTGCATTTGAAATGGATGGGTTATGGTTGGAAAATTTGGCCCAAGTACAACCTCAATAAAATCGACTGAGATAGCGCACTATTTGGAAGTCATTGTGTTTACGTCCTGATTGGTAGAGGGCTGCGTGGACCTGCCTGTCATTTGAGACTGATCGATGTACCAGTTTGGAATGCTGCCTCTTCTAAACCACTGGCTGAGACTGACCTGACTGATGGTTGAAATGACAGACTTAAACCCTATTTTAATGAGGGTCCAACTTGATTCAGTAATCAAACTTGTTCGGGAACAATATGTCTTTTTCTGTTGCTATTCCAATGTGCCGTGCAGCATGAAGATGCAAGGCACATTGCCTTGCAGGAGTGATGGAAAAAAGCGACATTACATTTGAGACGTTATTTCGGCATACAAGGAAATAACCACAGAGCAAAATAAAAATCCATTGTTTTGTTATGTATATTTTATACTGTTGTTGTTTTTAGTGGTTTTTCTCCAAGGGCACCTAATTGTCTACTTCTCGCCAATACTTGTGTTTCACCAATCAGCGTTAAAGCTCTGTCTCAAGAATTTGTGAACCAGATCCGTAGCAGGAGCTAAAAAATTGTTCAGGAATAAAAATTTACCTGTTTCTTCAATGCAAAATTTTCCCTAAATTCCTACAGTACATACATTCGAGTTTGTAACATCCACACCAGTCACTTTCACGATCACACCTCCAGCCCCGCCCTCTAGATCAGCTTCTCCATAGTTTTAATTCACTTACTGGTTTCTCGCTCTCTCTCACACACACCTGCAGTTCAATCAATTCAATCACTCTGTCCATAATGAAACCACCACTGATTACAGTAAGTAAATGGTCAACACTATGGTTATGTGCCTGACTGACTGGTTGACATGTGGACATGTTAACTGGGAATGCTGGTTCGGTAATATAAGAAGACGGTATTATTTAACTGCCAGTATCTCCTGCACATGATCATGTGGTGTTAAATTCCAGTGCACATTATTCTTCAGTTAGTGTGGTGGTTCATTGATTTCCTGTGCGATGTTGCAATACAGACATGTTAGATCAGAAAGCTTCATGAAGCCTGGGGCATTCTCAGTCCATCCTGCCAGGCCAGGTGACATTGCATTAACTACTGTATCCATCCATGTTTAGGAGTCAAAGAAATATAGTCTAAATAGCAGGGACTTAATGTGGAGGGGAATATTGTTGTTTTTTGGCGTGCACATGCTTTTCTGGGAATTCGCATTCATTCACATGGTTTTAAAACAGAAAAACAGAAAAACTAGGTCTTTTATTTTTTGGTTTGGTTTTGAAATGGAAAAACGAAAGAACGAAGGGTTAGTGTAAACAGAATTCCCCATTTGCATGTTCCAAAATAAGGCCTTCTTCAGAATAAGACATAAGAACAAAGGAAAATGGAAAAAATTCTTGTGATTTCTGTTTCTCTTTTTTCCTATTTTTCTGTTCTGGTTTTAAAACTGAAAAACTTAAAAACTAGGTTGTTTTTCTGATTTGGTTTTGAAATTGGAAAAACGAAAGAACGAAGGGTTAGTGTAAACAGAATTCCCCATTTGCATGTTCCAAAATAAGGCCTTATTCAGAATAAGACATAAGAACAAAGGAAAATGGAAAAAATTCTTGTGATTTCTGTTTCTCTTTTTTCCTATTTTTCTGTTCTGGTTTTAAAACTGAAAAACTTAAAAACTAGGTTGTTTTTCTGATTTGGTTTTGAAATGGAAAAACGAAAGAACGAAGGGTTAGTGTAAACAGGATTCCCCATTTGCATGTTCCAAAATAAGGCCTTGTTCAGAATAAGACAGTGGCATTCCGACAATATTCTTGTAGGAGCATGTACACAAAATGCATATACTGAATACAGTATGTAGTCACTGCACCTTGATAGCAGGCTCTGACTTATTGGGAGTTTGTTAAGTGAGGTGAAGTTTGTCTTTATTGTCCTCGTGAGGAAAGTTTCCCTCTGCTTTTGACCCAACTCTAGGAGCAGTGGTCAGCCACAGTGTGGTGGTCAGGGACCAACTCCATTTCTAATACCAGTGCCTTAGTCAACAGCAGGAATATAAACCTAACATTGGGTTGGGATTTATGCTTCATGTCGACTGCAAAAAATGCATCAAAATGCCAACTTCACCAAATGTCTGCCATTGAGCGATGCAGGAGATGGTGAAACCTGATCTGTGAGAGAGCTCTGAGCTCTAAACATGTGGCTGCATGCCTCTCAGTAAGGAGAGGGTGTGTGTGTGTGCGTGCTAGTGAGTGAGTGTGTATAGAAGGAGTGCGTGTGTTGTAGAGAATTAGTACATTTGGTTGAGAGGTTGTGTGTGTGTCTGTGTTCTGGAAAGTAGTAAAAAAAGGGCTTGTGTGCGTGTAAAGGATGAACATTTCCTTTAAGTCTCACCTTCAAGTTGTTACAGGTTTAACAACATCAGAATTCAAAATCGGAGACAGAGAGTTATTACCAGCTACTGTTAACAGAAAGGTCTGCAATTTGTTAGTACATAATCTAACTAAATGATTCATTTATATGGCATAAAAGAAGACCATGCTATTATTCATTATTTACAGGTACCCTTGGTGGTTGTAACCAACATTATATTGTATGTTTTGGTTAGTGTGCAGGTCATTCCCCTATACACTTCCTAGTGTTGAAACAGTTTAAAAGCTCACAGTGTGCACAGAAATTGGTGAAAATTACACACAAACCTACTGTCAAAACATCACTGCTCTAAAATGTGTTTATATTGTATATATCATGTATATACAGTATCATACAAATTATGTACACTTACAGCTCAAGTCAATAACGTTGATTATCTTGAAACATGTTAAGGTCTGGGATATATTAGAAGGTAAGCGAACAGTCGGTTCTCGTAGTCAAGGAGTTGGATGTGGGATAGATATAGAGGAATAGACGCACATATATAGACATACATATAAGACAATTTAATGCAATGTAATTATTGTATGATCATGTAAACAATTTTTTATGATTATATGTAATGACTATTCTTAAGCAGAGAAGCCTAACCAGGTACAGGGGTCCCAAATTAGCCTTGGATAGACATCCTATATGCAACACATCTGTTTTATGTTATTTTAACCTGTTACAATGTGTTTTGCATTCATAAATTGCACTCATAAATAAATAAATAAATAAATGTACATACTTGCCACTGTTGAGTGTAAACCACGGTGCCAGGTTATCTAGGAACATTCACTTCCCATACGGGTGTGGGGAGAGAATTATCATAAACTCATCTAACTTTGGACAGGATTTATGACGAGGTATTCATAACGTTTGCATTGAATAAAAGCATCCCGCCACTACTTTAGAATAACTTTATATAATAAGAATTCTATAATATTATATGATAATATAATATGTATTACTACGGTTTTCAGCTCCAAATTACTTTGTAGTATTTTGATTATTTCATAATCATATCCATTTGAGTACTACCAATATTACTGAAAAATATGACAATCTTGTATCTGTGACCAAGCCTATTGTCAATGGAAATTTACATATTGTTAAAGTGTAGTTTAATGCTGTGACATGTATCTTTGATCACTATCTTGCAGAGAAGAAAATATGCTTGTCTCTTAGAATGTTCTTTTTTGTATCTCAGCTCACATATGACACTGGTCGAAGCCCTTTAGACGGACACAAGATAAATTTGACCATGTCTTGGTAACCACTGTACCAGGATATTCTTGAATCAGCATTGTACAGTAGGTGTGTTACAAGATTTCTTTTTAGGATTAGAACCCATTGCAAGTAGAAAGAAATTATAGTTTTTGTTAACTAACTAGCGACCAAGAATATTTCCTGAACAAATCTTTGTTGAAGAAATTAAATCGATGTGGTTTTTAATTTAAATTATATTATAAACAGCAATCAGCTTTGTGGACACGTGTTTTTGAGAAAGAGATGTTGAAAAAAGAGATCGGACTGTCATTTTAAATGTGTGCTTAGTTCTTCATGTTCACATTTGGAAAGATTTATGGGAAGGCTTACTTAATTTGTATTATAGAATAGATTAGAAGGCTATTTGACATTTTTTTAATTAAAAATTTGTTTGTATTACATGACTCTGTACCATCATCCTCTTCCCCGTACAAATGTTAATTCATTTGAAGAATTTAGGCTTTGCCTGAGTAGAGAATGTAGCGTAGATTAGTTTAATGGTGCTCACTCTCCACTGATACTGTCATGGGGCTACTGTGTGTGTGTGTCTTGGGTTGTGTGTGTTTCCCTTTGTTGTCCTGCCTGTTGTATGTCTTCCCCTGGAAGAGGTTGATGGGGCGTGGCCGGCACCTGTCTGAAGTCCGCACAGCTGTGGCCAATTCCCTCATCGCCCCTGACGGCTTTTATACCTGGACGGAAGACTGCAACAGTGCCAGATTATTGTATCTCACTGCTGACGGTATCACGGGCTATTCGACTTTCTACTTCCTTGTTCTATTACTCTGTCTGACTTCATGATTTTTTCTGTGCAGACAACGCTACGGACTACTGCGGACTGCATATCCCCGCTACCTCCTTCTCTACTACCGAGCTCAC
>JAODLI010002108.1:0-21116 GCA_027575585.1 Percopsis omiscomaycus
TGTTGACAAATGTACTAATTGTAAGTCGCTTTGGATAAAAGCGTCTGCTAAATGCTGTAAATGTAAATGTAAATAGTGTTGTGGTCTAGGGAGGTTTGGTTTGACCCCTAACATTGTAGTGCCATTAATATTGGTATTCTACCTATGGTCTGTCTCTCAGGTGATCTTGGGGCTGTTGACAGGCACAGAGAAGCATTTTGTTCCACGGAACCCCTCCACAAACACCCAGGAGCCCTACAACATCCTGCCCCTCACCAGCAGTCAGATTAGGTAAGAGAGGGAGTGTACTTGCTTACATTTCCCAGATGTGTTGCGTAAAATAAAGATGACTCAGGGAAATCCAAATGTGCAGCAGCATAAAAGTCTGTTGGCTGTGATGTAAAGTTTACCTTTGAGAACTAGCATGGATGTGGACCTGTGGCTATTTATGTCTGAAAGCTCACCTGAATATTCTCCTGCACTGATGCACAAAAAGAATTCACCATCACATTGTTACGGAGTGTTTTGTCCTCTGCAGGTTTGGCTTGCTGCCTCTGAGCATGTCCAACCTGCGCAAGACCAAAGTGCCCCCGAGGGGCTCCACGGATGCTGCACGGCCCTTGGTAAGTCGGAACGTATCCAGGTGAAGCCAGAAACTCAGATTGTAGCTACTTCTATATATTCTTAAAACCCAGCTGTTATTTTATCTTTTCAACTCTCATTGACTTCAACATGTTTTTATGCTAGAGTCTTGACTGACTAAATGCATTGTGTTTAATGTACTTGCAAGCTCTTGACAGCAGTAGAGACTGATGCACAGGTTAAATGTACAAAAAAATTGTTTTGTGTGTGCAGGTTAAAGAGAAAATAAGTATTTTATTATTAATAAAATATACCTACACGGATTTTGTAGGTTTTATGCATCTAGAAGATTACAGACAGGCTCTATAGAGAGTAATACATACTGTTACATAGCTCGGGACTCTTTGGTAAGCCTTTGGTTAGAAGTGATGCTCTTCCACATGCCCACATAGCCATGTCTCTTAAGGCCGTGACATGCTACAGAGTACGCGGTCCGCGTTTGGTGCACATACTGTACGCGTGACACCAAAATTTTGTGTCTCGTCCGCTTTGCCCGCACGTTTACTGCGACTGTGCGAAAACTGAGCCTGTAGTAATATGCCGATCCAGTAGGGGGAGTGGGAGGGACAGAAGAACATTTAAATACTGCTGACCAGGTGGAAAGAGAGTGAGGTCGTAGTGCTCATGCGTCCAGAAACGCGTCCACGCCAATATGAAAACAGAGTATGCCAAGTGGTAATGTATGCGTACGTTACACGCACACCGTACGCGGAAGCATGCCACGGCCTTTATGTGTTATTCATGTGTCTCACTCTGGGTAAATACTGTCTGTTACACCCTCTGCCTTCCCACTTCCCAGCATTATTGAGTGCGGGAAACTCAGGCAAGTTCATCACTGCTGCCAGTGTATGTGTGTCTCTGTGTGTGTTTCTCACTTTTCATTCTGTAGTAACAGAAACTAGTTGCCTATCTATTTTTTTCCAGTGGTGCATTTGCGGTGTGTAGCCTAGTACTGACTCATAATCACGATTGGCAGTTTTATATGGGGTGAAAAATAGGGAACGCTGTTCTGCTCAAACTAATTTGCTTTGCGCTCTGGTGTGAACTGGCTCAGGATCAGTCTGTTGCTTCGTTGTTGTTGTATTTTATAAAAGAATTTACCTGGCTGACCCTGGGCTAGTTGTGAATCAATTCCAGCCTGAGATTTATGTGATTTGATATTTAAAGGAATGAAAATGTTTGTACCAAAAGATATCTTAAATGGAGCACAAATTGTGCCTTTTGGAAACCACATTGTTTTCATCTGTCTTCCCCCCCCCCCTCAGGCCCTGCCCACCTCCAAGCCAGCCAATGATCAGAGCTTCCGCCCAGGCAACCTGTTTAGACAGCTAGCCAATCAGGAAGAAGAACCAGCAGCCCCCTCATTATTCAAGTTAAGCTGGCTGTCTGGAATGGCCAAATAAGTTGCTATTGTTTGTATGTTTTATTGACTGTACAGAAACCTTGTAAAAAATGATGTGTATAAATAAAAATATCAGTTATTTGAGAAATGGTCATGTTGTCCTTTTATCACACTTCTCTCTGTCTTATATTTCATTAAATAACTTTCCTAGAATAATTCTGTAACAATCTCACATTTAGCCAGTTCCATCTATAAGAGCACAAGTGAGTTTTTTTTAAATAAAATAAATAGTTTAATATGGTTTTCTACATACACCCGTAAGATGAGGCCACAGTAACTTAATATCGATGTCAGATCACCACAATCTGCTTGTAATTGTACACAATAATGACATTAGTTTAATACATGTGTATCCAGAGTTACATTAATCGCTTAGGGGAATCATGCTTGGTACTCAAATCGTATAATTCAGCACATAGGGTATAGCCTATGTGTCTAACTAGTAGTGGGTCTCTACCACTGTAATGTAATCAACATCTACACATTTCTCGCACTTATAAGATCTAACATCATGTGTTGCCACTGCTGGACAGCAAAACAATTCCGCTAATATCTCAGGTCCCCGGTAATGAGCAAAAGCGTACGTATCTCTGCTCTCCAAATCTCAGTTTGCACGCAAAGAGTCTGTATGCGTGTCTACTTTTTCCTGTCGATCTTGCTCATCATGGCTTTGACGTCGACAGGCGTCGCTGCGATGGTGGCCTTTTTGCGCTCCTCCTCCTCCTGCTGCCAGAGGATGATGGGGTGGATGCCTGGGTTTCTGTTCCTGGCATTCTGCTCCAACTGTGCCTCACTAGGATGAAAATGGTAAGGTTGGTGTCATCCAGATCAGAGACGAGAGGGAACGGGGAAGAATATGTGCAGAATATGCATGTGGCTGTAGGGGGTATGGGAGATGGAGGAGCAAGATGCCTAACCCCTATCTGCTCCATGTAATAGCAGCAGGTAATTGTAGGTTGCTTTGGATAAAAGCGTCTGCTAAATTACCTAATTTCAGAGGAGTAAATAGGAGTAGAGAATGTGAGCCAGAGGAATGAGGGGCGTGTTTCCATAAACCATATAAATGACTTGTAATGCTAGTTTCAAGAAGGAGTGCATCTCTAATGTAGATTTACAGTACAACATGTACTACTGTGATCTGCACAACTGTAGTCAATCGGTTGATCAAAATCAGACATTCAGGGATTCTATAAGACTCAAATCACTGGACTAACCTAAAGTTGTGAGGCTGTGGGTCCAGAGCATTCTTCTGCATCTCCTTGTACACAGGAGACTTGAGGTAGCGGAAGAAGGTGTCCTACGGTGAAGCAGAAGGCATACAGACCGGCATACAGACCAGCATTCAGACATTAGGCAGTACATGCAAGATCTGTATCTAACTCCCATGAATCACTTTTTGTTGGTCAGGGATCAGAAATTAAATTAAACAATAGAGTCTACATCTGCACCTTCTTCATGAGCAGGAAGACGTGGGTCTGAGCAGCATCCAGAACATAACGGTGAGGATGCTCCAGCCCCTTCACCGTCAGACCCATGGTCCTGCCATCAATGTTAATCCAGCGAGGGGCCCCTGGGGCCAGGAAGGTCCTGAACACAAATGCCTCACATCAACACGCTGTACGTAACACACACACATTGATACACACTCTTCCCCTACTATAGTCAAACCTACTTGAAGGAGATCTCAGCTTTTGTTGAGATTGATGATGCAGTGCCCCACTTCATTTCCTCAGCGGCTTCCCAGAAGGCCAGGTTCTCCCCTGGCGCGCGCGCGCGCACACACACACACACACACACACACACACACACACAAAATACAACTTTTAAACCTCCATTAAGCATTTTGTTTCACCAGCAGGGGGAAGGTAATTTCCCAACAGATTGCAAAACACTTGCACTGTGTCCACTGTAAATTGGTCTTATTTGTTATGCTTTTTGTAATCTCAACCCAGCCACACATTATGATAGCTTCTGTGTTTCGGCAAAAGTTTTAGGGGCAGGTACTGCTGCGGGGATGGCGGCAAACTGGATGCACTCCGTCAAAATTTGGACCAAAAAAGTTAAAACTTATAAACTTATATAAATAACAACAAAGAGGCTGCGAGTGGTGGAGTGTTGTTGAAGTAGGACACCAGCCCGCAATGACACTTTCTGATGGTTAAAATAAGAGGATTGTAATCCTAATGGAGCTACCATACATACACATAAAAAAACACATTCCATATGCACAATGTTATCGGCAGCTTACCGCTGAACTCTTTCTTGAGGAAAACTTTGAAGTCATCTCTTCCACGCAGGTCAGTCAGCAGCTCATAGAAGCTGAAGGACCATCGCTCCACACGCATCTTAGTGGGGACGTCCACCCTGCAGACATAAAGGACACCGTATAACTCGCTGTCAAATATACGTAGAGCTGTAGTGTGAATTGCGGGGTAGCATTTGCTGAATGTAGTTCTGTTCAACCCAAGAATTTCATGGTGATGGGACGCAAAAACACAAATTCAGCTCAGGTATTATGCTTATTTACACTACATGTTCAAATTCTTGAATTGTGTTGTATAATAATAGCAGTAGATTTCACACACTGTGCCTTTAAAATAAATCTAATGAAAGAATTGCCTAACCTTCTCATGTTGACTGTCCAGTAGGTGTCGTTGTCTGTCTGCCAGGGGTTGCTGGGTAGACAGGGTGCCAGGAAAGGGTCATGGTTCTTGTAGGTTGTGATGTACTTCACAAGTCTGCAGGGATAACAGTACTATGAGAGCAGTGTGACTCTATGAAAACAATCCCATCTGAATACATGGGTTGGACGAGTGGTTTTCAACAAGTTGTTCATAACATCTTTAAATAGCACCAAACTGTATATAGCATGTAGTAAATAAATAAACTATGATAGGTTAGTGGTTAGGGTCCTGGCTTCGATCCCCGACATGCCTTACCTGTAACTTGGAATTGTAATCACTGTAAGTCACTTTGGGTAAAAGCATCTGCGAAATGACCTAATTGTAATATATTGCATAACATAACGCTTTGTGTCACAATTAATGAGCTGTTCAGTACATTCTACCCATGATAATATAAATTGATTATCTGAAAATGTGTGGATAAAAGCATTTTAATTTATATTAGACTAAGTAATCCTCTAAATGTAATTACAAATGCTGGATGTATCTGATGTTGAGCAAAAGTTCTGCACAGAAACTTGGGCTTACTTAGTACAAAACAAAAAGACCACATTAAAATGATATCTTGAAATGGTTTTAGCACACACCATGGGTAAAGCCTGGGTCAATAAAAGGCCTAAATAAACTTACGCTCCGAGTGATACACTGGATTTGACCTTTGACCTCATAATGGCCTGCTGGTAGAATATGTTCTAGAAGGGGAAATGGGTGAGACGCAATTTAAAATTCATCACAATGACAATATTGTGTTTGTTGATACATAATATTTACAGATGTCAAAAAAGGGAAATTAAAGTGAATAACATCAAATATGAGGCGAAATGTTTTTGTTTGTTTTAAATGATAGTACGTACCATGCGCCTGTGCTGGTCAAAGGTTATTTTCTGGAAGACAAAAGTAAATCGTTACTTGGTCCTTGGTCTGGTCTATTGACCTCATCTATTTTTTGACAGACAGACACCTACTGTATAAATGTATTGTGTGTGTATTGTGGTACCAGTACAACATGTTCATTGTGAGGTATTTGTCTGTATGGGGTTTATTATTAATAGTAATTTAGAATTGAAATGTAATGTCTTCATTATGAGTGTCCTTAACTCTGTTAATAAATAAGTGTTATGATTTTTATCTGTGCAAGTGTTAACACCCATGTCTTCATCAAGACTGAGAAGAAAAATGATCTGTGGAAGGATAAGAAAAAAATACATCAATCAGTTATTTTTGTCAGGTTAGCTTGTTTCTGTGGGAAATTCCAACAATAAAAACAAGCTATCTTTTGAACAAGTGTGTGTGTGTGTGTGTGTGTGTGTGTGTGTGTATGTGTGGTGCACTGACCTGTTACCTCCTCCTTCGTTTGGTCAATGAGGCGGTCTACACCATAGTCCAAAGCACTGTGTGTGTTACACTGGAAACACAACATAAAGACATTTCCCTTTAGCGTGCAATAACACCACAGACTAACCCTTCTGGTGTCTCCCAGGTGATGCATTGCTCGCCATTCACCCTAGGGCAAGTTAATTCTGTGTCATTCATTTGCAGGCACACATATACAGTATCTACTAAAAACCCATGCACACATACACATACTAACCGGTGGGCGGTTGACTATCCAGTAGGCCCTCTCCTGACAGTCAAACACCACATGGTCTGGCTTCTTCCTTTCTTTCCCAGCTCTGATACACACACACACACACCAAAAACAGATATGTTCAACACTGAATATATGAAGCTATGGGAGCTTTTATTAAGAAACTAAATACACTCTTTACAAAACATTTTTTTAAAGCTTTATATTGTGGGGCCGTAGAGGGCTGGGCTGTATCTCTTGACATGAGTCCCAATTCCGATGCACTTTAACACAGTAGGCTACTGGAACAACCTGTACAGTACACAGTGCAGTGTGCGATGAAGCAGGTGAGCCCGATCAAGCACGTACTGGACTGTCACGAGTCACCCTGGTAACTCTTTGGTAACTCTGGTAACTCTCCCTACTAGTCCCTTTTCCCCCCTCTGTTCAGTGTGGTGTTTCTTCACCTGAGAACCAAGGACCAATCACCAGCATGGATGCGTCCCACCTGGGTGTCATGGACCTCATTAGTCCCCTATAAAGCCTTAAGAATGCCTTTTGTCTGTGTCAGATTGTATTGCCGTTAATCCTAGTTAATCCTAGCAGGTAAGTGTTTCTCTGTTTTTGACCTCAGCCTTGTTACTGAGACCAGTGAGTTACATCATTCTATGCCTATCTACTGTACCCCTCTTGACTGGATTAAGTTTTTGCCTTATGCTCATGGCTAGCCTATCTGTTGTTTGCTGGGATTTTGGACTGTTTTTGAGTGTCTTCTTTTCACCTTAGAACTAACTCCTCATTAAAGGATCATTGGAATTGTAATCTGCTTTTGAGTCCCATCAACCCCCCCCCCCCGCCAACTTAAAAAAGCAGTGGAGAAGCAAGAATATCAACAGGATATTCAGCAGGCAAACCACATTGTGATTTCCCTTGCAGTACACTAACGTTCCCAAGTAGCCTATATTGTCACACTGCTCATGAGCAAGGCCAGAGAATGGGGAACAGCTGTATGGAATGCTAATTCATCAATTTGTTCCAGCTACAGTGATTTAATTGATGAAATTAAGAGGGTTTTTGACCAATCTGTCTCTGGCAGGGAAGCAACAAAGGAAATAATGTAGCTGAGGCAATAGACTATGACTATGCGATAGACTTCCAAACTCTGGCCGCCTCATGTGACTGGAATGATCATGCTCTGTTTGATGCTTTCTTTAATGGTTTGTCGAACTCTGTTAAGGATGAGTTGGTGCCCCGGGAGTTGCTAACAGACCTCAATGTCTTGATGGACCTGGCCGGAAGAATTGATGTCCATTAATTTCCAGTAACCATTCTGAACATATTTCCTTTTATGTGATGAACAATCCTCATGTTCCTATAATCTTGAGGTTCTCATGGCTAGATACATAACCCCCATGTTGACTGGGCAAACAATACTGTTCTGGGATGGAGTCAGTACTGCCTTTCTCAATGTTGAACTCTGCTGTTACCCCTGTTCCCTCAGCAACTCAGGAGGATCTCCTCGAGTTGACGGCTGTCCCCCTGAGTGCCTGGACCTAAGGATCATGTTCAGTAAGTCAAGAGTAGTCTGTCTCCCGCCCCACAGACCCTATGATTGTGCAATTGATTTCCTCCCAGGAACAACGCCACTTAATGGACAACTTTACTCTCTCTCTTCCTTAGAAAGAGAGGCAATGAACAAATGCATCTCCGAGTCTCTGGCAACGGGGATTATCCGTCCATCGTCATACCCAGTCAGCGCAGGTTTTTTCTTCATTGACAAGAAAGACAAGACCTTACGACCTTGCATAGACTATCGTGGCCTGAAGGACATCACTATTGAGAACAGGTATCCTTTACCCCCCACAAGGATCTTTACCAAACTTGATCTCCGGAATGCTTACAATCTAGTCAGGATCAGGGAGGGCGATGAATGGAAAGTGGCCTTTAACACGCCCACTAGCCTTTATGAATATTTTAGGGTTCCTTTCGATCTCACGAACGCTCCTGCAGTATTTCAAGCCTTGGTCAATGATGTCTTGAGGGATATGGTTAACGATTTTGTTTTCTGTTTATATCGATATTTAATTTTTTTCCTGTTCCCTTGATGAACACAGGCTCCGTGTCAGGCAAGCTGCTTGAGAATAGGGAGAGAAATGTGAATTTAACCAGACCTCTGTATAATTTTTAGGGTTTCTCGTGTTCCCAGGCAAGGTACACTGTTTGGCTAAAGACTGAGATTGTCCTAGCCCCTCCTCTAGACGAGAGTATTGAATTAGTCTCAGAGGATAATAAGCTTCACCTATGTGCCTATTTTGACCTCCTGTGACACTTACTTGTACTGTTCAGTCGCTTGCATCACAATAAAGTCCCACTTGTGGTTCAGCCACTTGTGCAGGTGGTTGTATTGGGCCTGCAGTAAGACACACAGTAAGTTACTCTACTCACTGCTGCAGCAGAGATGACTCAACACATACACGTACAAACAATGACCGGCGACGGTGTGTGACACTGCCGGTCGAACTTAAATAGACCAGTTGATTATGTGGGTTTCGGTGCACTCCGCAAAGGTATGCAGCAGTGAGGGGAGGCGGAGAGCGTGCGCTAAAACCAGCGCACACCCTGGTCGTGACATTAAAGTGCAAAATAAGCAAAATCGAACATAAACCGACATCTTGGTATCACGCCATCACATGTTTTTCTAATAAATGTAAACTGGTTAAATTTCGATATTGCCTCAGCAATCACTTTACAGCGGTGTGTCTCTTCCACTCTTGGTCTATAGAGACAACAGCCTGTAGACACACCTGTTCATAGGGTTCCAGTATGCCTTTCTTGCGGATGTTTCTTTTGGCCAGGTAAATGGCTGCAATCACAAGAGGGTGAAGTCATTTAAGCCTTGTGAGTTCTCATACTGGCCAATGACAACAACAGCAGATTCAGTTGAAGCCATAAGCAGACTGCTAACTCTTGAATGTATGTGTTTTACTGTGTTTATATTTGTAGATGTTTAACAAATGTGTGTCTAAATATATTTATGTATATGTTCTGAATAAAAATTTTGTTTAGAAAAAGCAAAGGATGGTGTAATGGTTACTTTAGTCAACATTTAGCTTCATCCATTCTCTCGTGCAAACACAAGCATTCTGCTTCTCAATAAAACATGCCGGGGAAACACACTCACCATAATCACAGTCTTCTGCCACCCATTTCTGTGTGGGCCAGAAGTATGGTGTCTAAAACAGGTTGTGGAAAGAAAGAAAAACATATTTTAATCTACAATATTATAGAATAGTATGCAGCATATTAAACATTCTATGATATATTATCTAATATTTGAACAGTGACACAATATCAATCAAATTTACTGTTTAAGATGAGGTTCAGCATCATTTTGCCCACACAAAGAATTCCGTATTTGTTGTCTATTCTCTATTCTTTTTTACTACAGAGAACAGAAAAGTCCAAAGTCCAAATCTTGTCTAATCATGCTTTAAACAGAGAAGATGTGCATGTTGATACCAGGATTTGGAGACTGTTAGGAATAAAGGTGTAGAGGACATAGAGCTGAGTTTTAGTTTCACCTGGAAGCGGTACAGACTGTCATCATTGCACATCACTAGTTTCTTGTGGTTCTGCAGCGGGTAGATGTAACCGTAAGACACCAACATGGTGCTGAAGGCCTGAGCCTCTGGAGAAGACAACGGTTGGTGCAGCATATACCAGGTGGAGAAGATAATAACAGGTGGAATAAAAGAATGGAAAAGGTTGTGTTACTTACATCCTATATCCTACGTGATATTTTTTGTATAGGATTTCTGTATATTGGATTAATTCAAATAATGACTTCAATATCGTCCTTAGTGTGTTTCATAGGGTTATGGAAATCAGTTAAAAACCATGTTTTTGTAATGGTGAGTGAGCTGAGTGCAGGTGATGAAGTGAACGGAGACACAGTGAAACAGAATGGTCGAATGAGCGTTCTTACACTCGATTACTTTTAATAGAATAATCCAACAAAGAACAAGTTGATAGCATGGCAGCATGCACAAACAATAACCAACAAATCCCCTCACCCCCCCCTCCCGCTTTTTTTTTAAATAAATAATTATTTTTCTAAATTCTTGATAACATCTATAGGAACAAGGTTTTCATTAGCCAGCAGCAAATATAAAACACAATGTGCCTACCTTCTTGTGTGTTCTTCATTTTGTTCACAATCCACGAGATTACGTCCTTTCCTGCATGGAAACAGATATTGGATATTTACTCCATTGTGTTGACCTAGAGAATCTACTACTATTGTTACGTGTCATCATATTTACAATTAAATCTTAGTCACATTTGATTTTTAATAAATGTATTGATTATTGATAGCCTACTGAATTTGTTATGATCTGGGTTGCTACTCCTGTGTCTTTCCTTGTGTTTTCTTGTGTTTCCCTTTTTCCCTATGTTCCTGTCTTCCCCTGTCTGTTTATATGAATGTGTTTGTATGTCTCTGTGTGTGTGGTGGGCACGGCACGGTGCTAAGCCATACTCTCCCGGCCCTGATCATCGAGGAATCTCCTCTACCTGCTCCAGCTCACACGGCTGTGAGCGAGCTTCCAATCAAGCCCGTCAATTGGTCAATTTACACCTCGGTTCTTCAGTCACTCACCACCAGGTTGTTCTGCCAGTTATCGTAGTAGCTGTCGCCAGGCCTAAATTTCTGTATCTATGCTCTGCTCTACCAGCTTTGTTCTTCGTGTGTTTAACCCCCATTCTCCTTGTTTCCAGGACCTTACCTGCTCGCCACTGTCGCATCACTCAGCAATTGTTCTCACCTAATTCCTCTAGTCAGGCCTGCCTTGAATTACTCCTACTCAGCACACTACCCCAGCATTCTATCCCAAGCTAAAATAAACCTTGTTTTTGAACGGTTTTTTGGCTGTTGTCCTCTTTTACTCAGAGTCCATTTTTACTCAAATGTAACAGAATTATGCTTAATAATACGCTTTGATAAATTTCTACATATTACAATACATTATTATTATTATTATCATTATTAATATATAATAAGTGCATTGTAATTACTGTGTTTCAGTCTCTAAAAAGATGATTCTATTAAATTTTAGTATGAATAAAGGGAAAAGAAGACATTTAATTTACATGGACAACCTCATTGAACCAGTCCTTTTGACACTGATCTTCCTCCTGACAGTCTTAGTCCAGATTAAAGAACCACTTTTGTTCCCAAAGCACTGCCCAGATTTGATCCACTTGTGTGCTGCCTTATATAGCGTGTATTAGGAGCTTAACTAGCAGTGGCAGCCTGCAGGGTCCTTCTACACAGGGGATTTATTAAAACATAGGGCTATTGCATTGGTCCTATAGTGATTTTCACTGTTCACTCATGTCAATGTTGCAAGTAACTAAAAAAATATTTAATGCTGAGAACTGCAGCTTTAAATATTATGACTGATTACAATTACAATTGGTGCCGCCAGTATGACATTATGCAGCTTTAAAGGAACATGCCTCAACTGTGTTATAGCTCCAAAGTATCTTAAATTCTCTCCCCAGCACACAAGTGTGTTTGTGGCTGCAGGGGAAGGGGTAGAGAATGGTGTGAGCCTACGCGGGGGAGGAACAGGGGGAGGACATGTTTGTAACACCGGTTTCAACCACGAGGGTCCAGACCAAAGATCAAGTGTTTCTTCAACAAAAAAGGTTGTTCAGTGTGAGTGTCTCACCCGCAATCACGTGGGGGATGGTTGTAGTGTTGAGTTTTTGCTCCGAACCCTTCAAGCCACTCTTAGGGTCCTGCATCTCCACAACAATGGCTTCCAACTGCAAACCACACACACACAGTAAACAGCAGCACCTGAATATACAACACACAGCAAGTATGTACAGTGAACACCATGCCGCTGTGCACTATAATAATAATAAATAGTATATACACTAATTATACACAGTAGATACGTGATTTGTTCTGCACATGGTTAGTACTTCTACGACAGCAGATACATTATACTTATATTGGAACAGATACATGGTTATGACTTCTACTAGGGACAGAAATCGTCAACGACCTCACGATCTATCTATAGATATTGCTATACAATATTGAGATTTTTTGTGTGGAAATGTAGTGTTTCCATACATTGGTTTTGAAATGAGGGGGATCGTGTTCTACAGGTTGTCTGAGTCTGCCATTGTTGTTGTTTTTTATCAACAGAACAGAACATCATGTAGTTGATGCGAATAGACGATTGGATGATACCAATAATTCACTCCCACTAAGATTACATTGACTTTTTTCTGGCAAAAAAAACCTGCAAAGGGTGGGACTTTTTTCTTGAAAAAGACTTCTTTAAATCTAAATCATGACTCTATCTCCAGCTATACCATTCACAACCATCACAAATCATTTGAACTACAGTATGATTCTAGTTCAGATGATCAGGTCCACATTGTGTTCAGCTGTGACTTTTCACTGCAAGGGCCAAGCAACAGCAAATATAGCTAATTGGCTTTAAGATGAGCTAGAGGAATTAGAGGTGATCTGCCTCTGTCATCAGATCTTGTGGTGCTAAACTTACATCAAGTAAATCAAACAATATTGAAACGAAATAACTACACTGGGAAAAAAGTTCAATGCATTGATATTGAGAAAGGCAGGATGATCATTGGAAATGGTTGCTGTCACTACTGTTAAAAAAATAAATATGAAAATATGTATCCTGTTGCTACAAAACACCAGAACACACCACAAACTCACAACAAAACAGAATTTGAGCTACTTCTGGAAAACATTTCACTATACCATTATCTATATGAGTCCATGGGAAACACAAAGAAAGGTATTCTAGGCTAATAACATTAATAACTCACCTTTTTGAGACAGTGCATTTGTGGTCGATAATGCTGTCCCCGGTTGGGGCGGACAGTCCTTATTGTCATGTTTACAGGGTAACGTAGAAAAATTCAGACCCAGAGTGAAATCTTTCACTTTTCCAAAGCCAATCTGTAGTTACAGTCAAACAGCAGCAGACAGTCAGTCTTTGAGCTTGCAATGTAAGAGAAGAGGAATTATCTCCCAACCTACAGCTACGCCCTCCTCTATCTATTAGGATAGTGTTATCCTGTTTGACCTGATCCGTTGTCCAGGTTCCCTTATGAGAAAAGCCGATAGGAGTAGCACTGATATAGGACAAACACGGTTTTCGTTTTAAAGACCCCATTCTTCATCCATAGGAAATGAAGGGCCTTCTTTTCATACATTTATTTTAATTTTATTTTTGTAGGCAACGGGCCAAATTATAAAATATCAAATAAACTAAAAAATTGACATTTAACTATCACAGGGGAAGAATTTGAATGTGTCAACCCGAGGTCACCGTGCTTTAAACAAAAGTGCCTCGTCGTTTGTGCCATGACATAGGCCTGTTTTCCAACTGCCAGGCGGGGGCGCTAGAGGGATGCAGTTTGCCTGTGTGTATGTAGCCAATTACTTTAGTCTTTCCTCACATTGCACACCTAAACTGGTTCCCCTACACATTTTGAAACCCCTGTACACTTGTAACGGTGCTTTTTATAAGGCATAATAATAACACTTAATAAAAACTGTAATACCGAATTGCCTACGTTTGATAAATTCTGACTTTCTTTAGTCTATTAGGATACAAATTATTACCTAAACTAGGGATGGCTGGATTACCTCTCCTTAACAATAAATTCCTTTAATTTATATATAGTTTATCAACTGTATTTAAATTGCACTTAGGTCATTTAGCGGACGCATTGATCCAAAGCGACTTACACCCGTGTGATTTGTCTACTTTGGGTTGTATTGCTGTGGTGAGAATGACGGTGTGGTAATATGAGTTTTTTTTACATAATAATTCTACAGATTAGTGGTTTATTGCGAAGCAGGCTGTGGATCTATCTGGTCCAGGCATTTCTCCACTATGTACAAGAAAGTCAAGTATGGGGATGCGCGCTCACGTATATCTTGGTGACCGCGCCCCGCCCGCCAGTCCGCTGCTCGCGCTCACAGACAGGAGCGAGCTCGGCTAGAGCCCTGCCTGTCTGCTGTCTGTATCGATGAAGTTGTTTCAAAGATGGCGGACTTCCTGCCGTCCCGGTCCGTTTTATCTGTATGCTTTCCCAACTGTCTCCTATCGAACGGCGAGGCAGAGCAGCTACGGATATCTAAGGAGATAGACAAGTGTCTTAACCGAGATAAGACATATGTAAAACGGCTCGTGAAGATCCTGCTGCTCGGCGCGGGAGAGAGCGGCAAGTCCACTTTCCTCAAGCAGATGCGCATCATCCATGGCCAAGACTTCGACCAGAGGGCCAAGGAGGAATTCAAAGCCACGATATATAGTAATGTAATAAAAGGCAAGTAGAGAAACAACAACAGTCTTTTGGCCTCCATGCTGTGGTACTGAGTCGCTTTGGGCCTACTTTGGGGAGTTATTCCTGTGGCTTAACAAGTGGGGAAGTTTCTCGGCATGCTAGCTTCTGTAGCTGTACTGACTGGAGGGCGACTTTCTCTGTTCAGCAGCCACTGAGCTAGCCTGGCTAGCAGGCTGAGCTAGCAAGAAACGCCCATGTTATTTGTGTTTGTCTGCTGGGGTGCTGGAGAACAGTCCTCGGTTACACGCCGCGATCCTTTGTGTAAATTCACAGCTACATTCCAGCTAACTTTGTATGTAAAAAAACAAAACAAACATTCCTTACTGCAAAACTTTTCGTCACATCGTGCGCCTGTGTCATTGTTAAGATATTAATAGCATTGCTGCGTAAAATTCGGATCATAGTGATGGCATGAGAAATGGTGCAAGCAACAGTTCAGTCATACACTTGTCAGTAGTTGACAGCTGGTATTTTCCTCCGACCTGCTCAATAGATGTTTATATTCAATGGGAATTTGAACTTATTTTTGTTTACTGTCTTGGTAGGACGTGGTAGTGATCACAAAAAGCAGCATCAGCAAGCCTAACTAAAAGAGCAATCACTAATACGTTGCTTCCTAAAGACTAAAAATAGAGATATTTCTGTTTCATTTGTGTTTGTGTGTCTGAATTCACTGGGCTAATTGTAGGCAATGCCCCCTAGAAAAAACTACTGCCATAGATCTAGCTTTGATGATCTAGATTCTAGAAGATTGCATTTTTGTCCCACCCATTGAATAAGGTGTATTATTGAGTCGCATACGATTATGCCTTGAGTGACACAATCATCTATCAAGACTTGTGGTTTAGAAGTGTGGAAAGCCCTGATGAATGGAATGAAAGATTCGTACGCTAACAAAACACCCTGGTTATTTGGGGAAATTCTGCGATGGATGGAAACATGATAGCCTAATCTATCACAGAACGTTGTATGAGTATTCTAAATGTAGGCACGCAATTGGAGGTGGGGGTGGTTTCTCACACATTTTTCAGTATCATGAGTCAGTAGGATGTCCCTGTGTGCACTAAACTGTAAGATTTTTTTTTTTTTCCGTAGGTGTGTAATACTAGGGAGTTCCCATTGATGATAATCTATATGTATAACCTGGTTTGTGAAAAGCCTGAATTACCCAGGAGATTGTTTTCTTTACAAACTCTTGGCAGGCTCCTCCTGCTAGACAAAGGAGATTCAATTAACCCAGAGTTTTATCATCCTAAAACTGACAAAAACATTAAGCGGTTCTGTCAAGATTGTTAATGCCACACACTAGTTTCTTTCTAATTGATTTGAATTCCTTAGCCCACATTTGAATGGGAAGATATTATATCTGTTATATCTGATGCACAAGTCACTGATATTTTATGATGCAGGATACTCCACATTCTAGTGCTTTACATTTAACGGTTTTCCAGCAACCACGGTATTCAAATATCTCTCTAATGCCTCCCCGGTTGACTATTTGCATTCTACAAGAATGGTCTGTTTTTCAGGCACAGCTCAGCCACTGTGGCGCTATATCCTGCCTCGTATTTAGTATAAGAGGAGCTAGAGCTCAGGCGTGCATGTTTTTTTTTTTTTTTTCAAACAGTGTCTCCCCAGAGAAGACAGATGAGCCCCTATACAGTCTCCTTCCCCATGGCATAGACTGGAGAGGCTAACAAACAAGCCATCTGGCCTCCCACTGCCACAAAGACCCCAGCATGCTTTCACAGGCATTTTATTGTCCTGGAATGAGCTTTTTTTTAAGTAATAGTTATTACAGAGAGAGTAAAGTAATGAAAAAAGGTACCGTTCAAATGTGAACGGTACCCAACCCTAGTCCTGGCCCCCTTGCTTATTGGCATTTTGCCTGCTCAGTTGCTAGTATTCCTTGTATCCATACATTAGTACACTGACACAACTCTGTCTAGTGAATAAAAAGGGATGAGTCTGTGATTTCACGTGCAAGTTGCAGAGTAGTTAGCTACCTGTTCTGATTGGAGGACTCGAGTGACTCGAGCACTAGATTGCTTTTTTTTGTGTGTGAGTTCTTGTGCTTTATTTTACTGTGAGAATAGAGAAGCGAAGACTGGAAATGCTTGTTCAGCATCACTCAAATGAAATCTCACTCGAACAAATCTCTCTCTGTGAGAGAGAGAAAATTATCAACTGTATTTAAATTGCACTTAGGTCATTTAGCGGACGCATTGATCCAAAGCGACTTACACCCTTGTGATTTGTCTACTTTGGGTTGTATTGCTGTGGTGAGAATGACGGTGTGGTAATATGAGGTTCACCCCTGCCATGTATCGCCAATGCTATAATTGCAGTGTTTAATATTTTTTTACATAATCACTGATGCACTTTATAGCTCACCTATCAAGGCAGAACAGACATATAAACACATTAAATATACTGCTTATGACCAGGACCTTGCATTTCTCATGTCGGTTTTCTCTCATTGCGGTGTTGGCCATATTTTTGTGCTTTACTAATGGGGAAAATGCTTGTTAATCCAGCAGTGGCAAGCGGCAATCTCCGGTGCTGAAAAATGAATCCAATGCGGGAAGTGCCAAAATATGCAGTTCCTCGAATGGCCATTTGAGACTGGCTCCAAACGCGAGTCAATCCCCATAGACTCACATGTTAAAATGTCCAACCAGCAGAAATATACATGTTTACAGACTGGTACATGCAATTCATCAGTTTAAGTTATATTAAGCCATCCATTTATCCATCCATTATATATAGCCAGGAGTTATCATACACATGTGCCAAATGTCATCATTTGATGTCAAACAGGTCAAAAGATATAAATATGTGGCCATCATAACACAACAATAGATTCTGTTTAACCCTTGTGTATTCCTAAAGTTCTCTATACTTGTCCTAAGGACTACGTTGTCCTAAGGGTCAAAAATGAAACGACACATCTTGAACTTTTTGGTGTACGATCCATTCAGTATTTAGAGCTACTGATTCGATTTATTAATAAATGTATGTTGGTATTTAATGATCTGAACTTGTGCAGCAAAAACTCTAGTACGCTACTTCCTGTTTTAGAGGGTGAGTAGCATTAATGTGTCCTGATGGGCAAGAGGGATACGTGTGATGGTTTATTATCGTATGTTTTCATCTTGTTCTGTTCCAACGGGCTGTGGGTGGGCCGTGGGGACAATTTGCGGGCTGTGGGAATGCGCACACAACTTGCATATTTAAGTGGTTACTCATGCAACATATTTTTGGAAAGCTAAAATTATTGTGATTAGATTGATGCAAACCATTTCAAGACAAAATCACAACAGCGGGTATAATCAACACCTCTTGTCAGACTACACTCAGAATCAATTACAAAATAAAGGCAATGCCTTAATTTTGCCTATGAAGCCTCACAGTAATCCACCGATGAATAATATTTTAACAACAATGGTCTTGGTACGGATTAATTTGTCCTGCCACAGTCTCATAATGAACCGAAAATATTTGTATGAACCAAAAAGTTGACCA
Organism: Percopsis omiscomaycus; assembly: GCA_027575585.1. NCBI lineage: Eukaryota > Metazoa > Chordata > Actinopteri > Percopsiformes > Percopsidae > Percopsis > Percopsis omiscomaycus. The sequence continues at coordinate 18,206 of JAODLI010002108.1, forward strand.
GAGTTGACTTTTGCATCTCGCTTGGAGTGGTAGCTGCAATGAGAGGGCAGAAACTAGGTCACATGCTCACAATCTCTCGTAGAATTGGATAATTTAGTAGACGCTTTTATCCAAAGTGACTTACAAATACATGCTGCAATTACATGGAGCAGATAGGGGTTAGGCATCTTGCTCAAGGCTCAAGGATGTTTACAGGTAGGCATCCTCTGGGGCTTGAACCCACGACCTTCTGGCTGGGAGTCCAAGACCCAGACCACTAGACTATCCTGCCCCATGTTGGTGTGTTGAACAGAAGTAGCTAATCAAACTAACGTGGATTAAATGGAGTAAACGATTGTTTATAGCAGCAATATTCACAACCTCTTTGTTTTAGATTTGACCCTGTACAACTACAATTAATGTTGCTAAAAATAAAATTTAAAATTCCGTCGGGTTCCCTGTTGAGTTCGTCTAAGTAGCAATTATTAGCCTATATATCTTGCTGCCAGGCTAAACTATGGAAGTAAGCTAGAATTAAACAAATGTACTTTTTAGCCGACAGTATCGGCTGTCAGCTGTATAGGTATATATGTATATAGGTAGGTGTATGATACAGCTGACAGCCGATGATACAGCTGTATTACAAACATTATAAATGGAGATTTCTCTCTCTTTTGTTATCAAATTTTATGATGGTGGACAGGGTGTTGTACACCAACAGCACCAAATTTGGGTGACACTAATTTCCTGGCAATCGCTTTTCCCCACTGCTTTTACATTGGGCAAAAGTTGTATCTGGTATCACCTCCGTCAAGGTTCCAAGCGAGCTGAGGCGATACCAAAAGGTGACGTGAAAACCCTGCAGACTACTGATTGGTCAGAGAGAATCATCACTGCGTCATTGCGCGACATGGGATATATTGCTTCTAAGTTTCTATAGCGACCACATTTTTTAAATTCACCTTTTTATTATATGTCAACCCGCAAAACCACGCTGTGGTCAATCAAGGAAGTACAAGCGTTCCTCTGTTTGTTTGCTGATGAAAGGCTCCAGTGAAAGCTGAAAAGAGCAGTTTCGTAATGAGGGCTACCAAGAAGTCTCTGAACTGTTGCCCGCACACGGCTACCAAAGAACATTCCAAAAGTGCAGGGAAAAGTTTAAAATAAAATGTAAAAGTGACCACAGATCTATAAAGGCAGGAGTGGTTCAAACAATACTGTCGATATGACGCCCAGCTACATTGAGGGGGTACTATCTGCAGTGAAAAACTAAGTAGCAGGTACCAAAAGCGTCGCGCTGGTACTATGCAGTGGAAAAGCGCCAATAGTTAGATGGCAAGTCAATAACGTCTCGTTTATCATGTTTTGTGGGTGACCTTTTTTTTGCCATGTCATCACCATTCATATCTATACAATGTGTTTATTATTAAATAGTTTAGAGCACAAAGTTCTTCATAGATCTAGCCTCTTAATTTTGCTCTCAAATGGCTCGTTTCCATTCAGCGGTACAGTCAGTTCAGTACAGTATGATTCGGGGTGTTAAACCCTAATCCGTACCCTTACTTGATAGGCGGGGTGTTTGCTGGATCATGATAGCGATGTCAGAAAGTAGACATCGACAATCGTCATACTTGCGCGAAGAAGAAAGCGACACATTTAAAAACGACAACGGAGGACATCCAGCAGATCTTGTTCTTGCTTCTCTGCATGTGACTAATCAACGGTCTGCAGTGAGTTTAGCTCCACCCTTTAGGTACCGGACCACTGTGCTGGGTACCCCAACAGAAGGGTCCCAAAAAAGGGGTATGGTAAGGATCGGTATTTTGGTACCATTCAACTTCTGACAATCAAAACGGAAATAATTGTGTACCGAATCGAACTGTACTGTACTCAGTGGAAACGAGCCAAAAGTGCACCAGATTGATGCATTTAACTTTAAATGTACACAATTTTCTCCCGGGGGACCACGCCTCTGGACCCCCCTAGAGAGTCCAAAGGTCCACCCACCACAGTCTCTTAAAATCCCGTGGGAAACAAAGGCGATGTTTCCTTTTTTTAAATGTTGGTTTTAGGGTCATTCTAGGAGAAGGCATCAAATTTAAAGTTAAGAAAGGGTCCTTTAGGGAGTGTAATGATTCTAAATATCTGAGACGCATGCATTTATGGCTGCACCACTTGGATTTCTGTTGGTTCACAGCAGACATGTTGTTTGAGATACTATCTGGTTTATACAATGTTTACAAGTCGTGGAATAGATCCCTTTTTATATGAATTATTATTCCTTGTGAGGAGAGGGGCCAATGTACCAGATTTCACAACTCTAGATCAAACTAGGTGAGGGGCTACATTTGTGATGGGGCTAAATCATTTGGTAAACTTATCATGAGCATTTTTCAAACCTGTGCCCACACTGCGCCTTCACATTACCCCTCAAATGCATTTTTTTGCACGCGCGTGTAAATAATCCTTTCTCTCCCTGTCTCTGTGCTTTTTTGCTACTGACCGTCTTGGAACACAAGGACCCAGGCTGGTCTCCGGATCCCAGATTAAGAGTCACTAGTGGTTGTGGTGACCTCTGGGTGGGTTGTGAGTAGTGCTTTGACAAAGTGTGTTGTGTTATTGTGTTGCAGTCTGGAATGCTGCTTGCCTGCTTGCTGGACCCTCTAAGCCAGGGCTGATCCCTGCCTGCGATCTTTAAACATTGCATGTGTTTGCATCCTGCTATTGTTTACCCAGGTCATGACTAGGAGCTGTGTTGGGGTGTTCTCAAGTACATAATGAATGTAACCAAGTATTTGAAGGCTACATTTTAGGTTTTAATAGGCTTGGATGTTGGTTGGCCTAAGTGGAACAGTGAATAAAGAGGGGGGGGGGGGGGGGGGGGGGGGGGGGGGGGGGGGGGGGGGGGGGGGGGGGGGGGGGGGGGGGGGGG
>JAODLI010002108.1:21126-31310 GCA_027575585.1 Percopsis omiscomaycus
TAAAGAGCCCCCCCCCCCCCCCCATTTTAGCCATGGTCATGGTGTCGGAGGTCAGGAAGTGTAGAGGATTGCGTAATCTGAAATACCAGAAATTCCACTCATGCAAACAATCCCATACACTAGAGCATGCTTACGCATACACATATGCATGCATGCGCACACACAAACATACACGCACCTGCACTCACCATCTTTGGTCCTTTTTAAATTACCTTGGACTGTATGCGACGCTCCTGCTAGCAGTATTAGCTGCTTACAGCTATGTGGTTATTGCCTGTTTTTGACCAAGCGGCAATCACAGTGTGTCAAAGCCAGTGCAGAATTGCTTGCAGTACTGTAGCAAACCAGCTAAGTAAAATGAAAGGTGCAGTAAACTGATGTATTGACCTTAACCACCCCAACCACAAGTACCATAAACTTGTGTGCTGTTGCGGGAGTCTGTGGTCCAAATATGATGTTTACAAATCAAAAAACTGTTGTGGGTGACTTTTAATCTGTCGACTGTGGCCGAGACACTTTTAAAAGTCTTGGTTGTGTTGTATATCGCGCAGAGAAATGTAACATATGTCGGTCTGTCTATTTAACAGCCAGGAAAGGAAAAGTGAGCAAGAGATGGGACACAGATAAGAAAGGCCACACCTTTCCACAGCAATAGAAAGCAGACAGAATATGCAAACATGCACATTCCCTGCAAACAAATGAATTGGCCCACATGTTGAGTGCAGTCCAGGACTGTACCATGTTGTCACAGCAGGGGGTGTTTTGCAAACGTGAAGGAGAGTTCATGCACGCAGACAGTGACCTGCGTAAGAGTTGTGCCCAGCTTATCTGCAAAGACACCCACTACCTTCCTATTTATACTACAGCCCAGGGTCTACACACCCCCGCTCTGTTTTTCATATAAACACATTTTAGCTCTAGATTTTCTGCTTGTTGTGTGCCTCTCTGTTTATATTCTTTACAAGGACTGAATTATTGTTTGTCGTGAATCTGTGAATTAGAAGTGCAGCCATATCTTAAGTCATCGTTTTTGCACCAGAGATAATGATGATTTTATCTGTAGCTCTGAAAATATCCTCTCCACATAAAGCCATCATACCAGCAGATTACAGACTGCTGGATACATTTATAATGTGTATTTTTTTAAATTTCAAATAATGACCGACATTTCATCGCTTTCCCCCTTGCAAACGCTTCTCTAAGAAAGTTAAAAAGGTCTGTAGGCTTACAGACCTTTTTAACTTTCTTAATCAGCAGAGATCGGAGTGAGAACAGAACTGGGAGAAAATATGAATATTTGAATACAATAACCAGCTGTATGTATTCAGAGGGGATGCGCAATATATTGGTGACCACATCTGAGTAAATATCATCGTGAACATAGACATTACAACGGTTTTCTAATGTCTATGTTCATGACATTTTCAATAAATTATTTTGGATTTTATATCGGATCAGACTTTACTACTTTACTTTCTGAGAGGATCCAACTGTGCTGCTGTGACGTCTTGCTGTTGGATACAAACTATACCTCATATGAAGTTTTATAAAGCTTCTTCCCGGTTTCTGCTCTGCTTTTGTCATCCTCTATGTAAAATCAACAGGTTCTTCAGGCAAAAGTAGTTATTTAAATAATAATTTGGGGCCTTTAATTGACTATTGACAAATGTGGGTGTTAACAGGGTGGGTTCTTGTAGGACACCTTAAAACTTGACTGGGATTTATAAAGCAAACTTTGCGTGGAGAAGTACATACACCAGGTTTTATAAATCTCAATATTTTTTTGGGTACGTACTTTCTTATATTCTCCGTACGTAAGGTTATTTGTGACTACATACATTGAGTTTTATAAATAAGGCCCCAGGAATCTACAAAATAGTCCAAAATGGTTCAGAAATTAGTAGCAATGAAAATGGGGTATACTGCAGGGCTGACTGCAACAGGAAGTCATAAGTGACTCGTAGTGAATGGAGGGCATATTAAATAAATGTATTTACCACCAAATGTGACCCAAACCCCACCCCCCTATTTCTTAAATGTTCATACAGGTGTTTAAGAAATAGGGGTGTGAGAATAAAGGGTAAAAATAAAAACATCAATGCAATACAGCCAGCGAGATAGTTCTGTCCCAACTGTAACAGTCTGTGTTGCTTTGTCCTTTCTCCCCCAGGAATACGGGTGCTTGTAGATGCACGGGAGAAGCTGAACATCCCGTGGGGGGATCCATGTAACCAGCGCCATGGGGACACCATGATGGCCTTCGACACTCGTTCGGCCATGGCCCACGGCCACGGCTTGGTAGAGACCAAGGTGTTCCAGCACTACCTGCCCTCCATCCGGGCCCTGTGGGCTGACCTGGGCATACAGAACGCCTACGACCGCCGTAGGGAATTCCAGCTGGTGAGTGTTTGTGTCCTGAGCCATATTATGGTTAGCTATGTGTGTACACTGTGTGCATGTTTGTGTCTAGTGTCGTGTTAAGGTTACACGCAGAGCTGCCAAGTTTCACCAAAAGTTCAAAGTGAGATTAGGCAGAGCGACTCAAAATTTTGCATGTTTTGGCAGAGGCCACCCCTCTCGCCCACCCAGTTATTTTTGCACCTATAGGTGTAGCTTAGGTGCATGCAGCGTTCCAAGCGCAAGTAAGGAAATGTATATTTACTTATTTTGGGATTCTCCGTGAGAAATACGAGGTGTGGCGTGTGAACTGATTGATATGCGCGCGCGTGTCTCACGGTCAATGGGTGACACTTGGCAGCTATGGTTACACGTATGTGTATCAACCAGAGTTGACTATCATGACTCTATAACAAACCTCACTTGACTCAAGCAGGTGTACATGTGTGTGTCTCTAGGGAGCTAAATTATGAACTCTTGCTATCAGTTCATCTTTCTTGTCTTTTTTCCTACTGTACACAGAAACATGTTTTCACTGGACACACACAAGGCGATCCTGATGTTTAGGTGAAACCTATGAGTGACCAGTAAACGCGTATGAGAACAGCCTTTGGAGTTAATTGTCCACGCTGGGCCACCATAGCCCTGAAATGTTGTGCCATGACATTCATGATATTCGATATCAACCCTCACGCTATCATCTGTTGTATATGGAACTAATTTTGTGTGGATCTTTAGGTAAAAATCCTTACTGCCAGAAATAAGAGATTAGTCTGATTCCTGAAATTGTTTAGATCAGGGGTTTTCAAAGTCTGAGACTGTGGAGCTCCCCTCAGACAAAGCTTGGAAAAGGCGCCCCCTCACCCCCCCTTAGTTGCTTAGTTTCGCTTAATTCCTGGATTCCTATATTGGATCATGATTAGGTTATGACACCATAGATAATTAACAATTTAACCAAGATAACCAAATATCGCTGTTTGACATAAATAAAGACTACACTAAATGCATAAAAAAGGTCTGTCCTAAGGCATTTATTCGTTTCTGACTCTGAATGTGGGAAAAACCGTACAATTGTATCTCTGAACTCTCTCTTTAACCAAATCACACACATAGAGGTGCACCGATACCAATTTTTTAAGACTACAGAGTATGTCGACCAAAGTCCTTTTTTTTTTCAAGGGGGGGTGCAGCATTATAGGTACTCAAAGAAAATGTTTATTCGAGTGCCTTCTCTACAAACCCAGTAGCAGTCTGGCTAACTGACAACAAACATAGCTCATTTAGCTTGGCTGCGAAACTATAAGGGGAATGTTTTTTTTTATTAATAAAGAGAAAAATGTACGTTCTCTTACGCGTAAGTCAGTTTCAACTTAAGAAGCTGGTCTGGATAGTTCGCTCTCAACACTTTCCGAGCTGTGGAAGCCAAAGTAGGGAATCAGACAGCGTTGCTTCTCCACTACTAGACCTAGTGTATATTTACAGCTGTCTGACGTGGTTACGCTTTACTGCTTTGCCGTATTCCGCCTGGCCAGGCTTCTGCACTGCGCGCTAGGGCTGTGCTAAAAAATCGATACAGCAGTATATTGCGATATTTATTTTGGTGATATACTACATCGATTTCTGAAAACGTGAAAAATTCACGTTTTAAACGGTGTGTGAACTACAACCTCCGTTCCTATAGATGTCGCAGTACGGCTAGTTGCCTAGAATTGACTGCCCCCATTTCTGGTAGTGAAACTTGGATGCAACATGACAGACGCAGCTGACAAAATTACAGCGGCTCATTCAAAATATAAAGCCGATGTGGTATTTCAGCTCTGTTTTTACATTTTCAGTGAACTATGTGGAATATCGCAATATATCGCAATGTATCGTGATGTAATCATATCGTGATGCGTATCGTATCGTGAAGTCTTTGCCAGTACCCACCCCTACTGCGCGCACACACTAGTCTTCACAATTGTTAATTTTGTGACGTTTATTTCATGTGTGAAAGGAGACAGAATCAGTTGTCGCCTATGGTTTTGGGTTATTAATAAACCAAAGACGGTGTGGAATCCCAACAGCCATTGTGCCATAATTTCTTTCGGTCAACAACTACGACCCAAAACATTACACTATGGAGTGCATGCGGCATGCTATACTGTATATGCACAACCCTTACTCGTGACCAAACCCTTGTTGCGGAGGCAAAACTTTTACTTGATATAAGTTTATATTTAAGTTGTCTTGGCAACATATTTATCAATCAAATATGCTGGATATAGTGTACTCGTAATTGGAAGCATTAAATTATGATGCCGATACCAATTACAAGTATTTACCATGCATTATCGACCCGATACGAGTACCGAGTAGTATCGGTTAATTTAGGTTATTCTACTTGATCTCCTTTTGATAACTAATAATTATTATGCAATATTGTTTCACTTCCGTTCATTGAGTCTCCCTTAAAACTGTTTAGACCCCCTGGGGAGGCCCACCTCCCCCCTTTGAAAACCTCTGGTTTATATACTCAGTTGCTTAATGAGATGTTTTTGCCATAACTTAGCATGTGGTACAGTTCTTGCATATTTATGGTCCATTGGTTTCATAAATCCAATTTTATGTAATTGCTATCCAAAGATGTGTGTGAATGTCCAGAGCTGCAGTTGGATGAACACAGCCGAGCCAATGAGTCTGTTTCTCATCTCTCTATGTCCCAGTCTCCTCCCCTCCCCTTTCCTTCCTTCAACCCCCCGATCCCCACTGCAGTCTCTCCACAAGTTTAGATTGTGGTTTAGCAGTGTCTCGCTCACAGGAAAATGATCTGTTGGTGTTCTGACGGGAAATAGCCTTGTTAAGCATCTGTTTGCACACGATGCATGCCATAACACTTGCGCGCACACACTTTTATTCCTGTGGCAGGTGATAAGAACCAGGGTCTTCTAGCACTTAACTGTATCATGAGTATGCTAGTTGGAGTTAATTTTGACACTGATATTTGGATTTAGTCTTTTCCGATGTCTGACTAATAGTCACATTTTAGTTGTTTCATTTTGATTTAGTCTAGTTACTGTCAACGCAATCTCTGATAATTTTAGTCCACTCATTGTCCTTTCAATACAGTCATCTTGTTTTCTCTCATTATATTTTACATTGATAATAACCCTCAACGTGTTGTTACACTAGTTATAAATATGAAAAATAACTATAGGTGTTCCTCGTATTTCATTGGGCTATAAACTGCTCACCTGACCGCATATAATTTGTTGCGAGTAGTAGAGCATTGAGCCAGGGACGTCAGCTGCACTGATAATCATCGGGGGCTGAACCCAGATTCTTTGCGATGTATATGATACAGTAGTGTGTGTGTGGTGGACCGTGACCCTTGCCACTTGCCTCTAAACCCGTCCAGCAACTCTCTCAGCAAACAGACCAAGCACCACCAGCAACCAACATATTTCAGTCTAAAGTCAAAGGCCAAAATACAATGTTACATTAAGTTGGATGTACGCATATTGTATTATCTGAGCGTAATAACATTGTATAATATTATGCAGTCCTAAAAAAACTATGTAGCCTAAGGTATGTGTGCTTTCATAAGTACCATACTAATTATGAAATCCGACTCACCGAATGACGATCACTACTTGAAAACAAAATCCATACTACTGTCCTTGCTACATAGTTTTACATCGGGTAAAAGGGTAAAATTAGCTAACTGGCCCTCCGATCACGCCACAAAAAAAATGCAGAAAATGGCTAGGCCAGCTAGAAGGCTTAAGCGTGTCAAAGAATACACCCAACAGGGCAAATTCGAAAAACAACATCCTTCAACAGCAGAGAGGATTCACTCGAAATTCTGAAGGCCCCAAGGTAGATTTTTCACCCGGAGACGGCATAGGTTGAAAATCTGATTGCAAAATCTCCAATTTATTTGAGCTGCACTGGAAGTAGCGCAACTGAGGCAAAATTATGTTAATTTACTGACTTTCAGTTACGTAGTGGTCTCTTAAAGTGGAGAATTATTCGGGGCTAAGGAAAAAAACTTCAGGTCTACAGCCCCGAATACCCATACCAGGCGACGTCACTGCATTGAGCAAACTTCACGATGACGAGCAGAAAAAACATGACGAACGCCCAGGAGGCTTTGGGAATGCTACAGAAATTGGACTGGAACAAGTCTGGTGTGGGTTCAGAAGGTTGACGGCGGCCAGTGCACTACGTGCTATAGTGGGCTCGACAGAGCAAGCGAAAGTGAAAAGCAAACCGTTATTGACAGTTTTCGTGTTGTCTCATTGTTGAGTTATTACAGTTACTGTTTTTGTCTGTCATCGTTATTCATCGTCAAGGGGGTGTTGAATATTTTAGTAAAATATAAAGCCCCACATTAGCTACATGACATGACCAAATTGCACATCCCTAGTGGTTAAGGTGGTGGACATCCAGCTACAAAGGTTCTGGGTTCAATCCCTGACATGCCTGAATTGGTCAATACTGCTCTAAATTACACACTGGTGATTTTTGTTTCAAATTTGTAATTTTTAGCCTGGGATAATGTGTGTGGTGTGTCATTTGGTCACATGATTAAATGGAAAGGGGAAGGGGAAGTGACAGTGTATTGACGAAGCGTAATGGGGTTTTGTTTCAGTGGTTGGTTTATTGGGTCACATGATGCCAAGTCGGTGGATAATATCAGATCACTAAGACGTTATGAAGGCATAGCTCTGATGTTTACACTTGTGCTGGCTCTCTGTCCCACCATACACTACGGTTGCTGTACCGTCGACCCGACTCCTTGACAGAACACGTGATGGGAGGGGGCAGCCACAATTTGGAGGCTCTATTGATGCAGCGCTTCTCTTGCTCGCAGCCACAGTGCAGTTCCCGTACCACACGATGATACAGTTAGTCAAGACGCTCTTGCTCCTTTTGTAGAAGGTGCTCATGCTGGTGCGTGGGAGGTTGGCTCTCCTGTACGATAACATATTGGCAGGATGGTCTAGGTGTTGGACTCCCAGCCAGAAGGTCGTGGGTTCAAGCCCCAGAATTGGTCTACCTGTAAGCATCCTTGAGCAAGATGCCTAACCTCTACCTGCTCCATGTAATAGCACCATGTAATTGTAAGTCGCTTTGGATAAAAGCTAATTATATAAAAAAATAATTGTAATATTGGTCAATATGTTATCGTACAATCTGTATTTGACATATATTTTGGCCGATATGACACTATAATGATTAACAAGCTGTATTATGGGTCTTGCTATAATAATATAGGCAGATAATAGGCAGTTAATTTGAGGAAGGACATCAAACGTTTTACCAGTGTCCACAGCTGAAATAAACGTGTCTTTGTAACAACTTCCCTTTGATAACCATATGAGGGATTGATGCGAAGATGTGCTTTTCGTGTATATAGTTAAAAATAGAATATTGCTGACAGATATCATTCGGTTTAATTTTAGTTTCCTCTGCTCTCTCCTCCGCCTCCCTCTCTCCTCATTTAGAGTGAGGTAATGGAGGACTGGTCTGTAATACCTCCATACATTGCACAGAGGATGACAGGAGATATTGGGAAAGGTTGAGGTTAGTCCTGGTTCTAATGTCACAAAATCTTTGACCTACTTGTCTACGCCCAGACTGTGAATGTTTAAACAACGAATCCATTAAAGATATGAACGTCACATCTTCTGTTTTCAGGGCTCGACATTTAGCAGTACTTATCCGAGTAAAAAAGTTACTTGTTATTCTGCGAATACAGCGAAAAACTGTTGAATCAGACTAGTTCAGAGAATGAGCCGACAGGTTAGTGACAGGTTAGTTGAAACAAACACGGCAATAGTTTTATAATTTAAATGGGCTAATATTTCAGTCTATTAATATTTCAGATTAGCTATCTGCCCCTGTATTCCCGATCGCTTCCTATGTACCATTCTATTCAAATTCTGCGTTTAAACGCTGTGTATGTTTTTCATCTCCATTCTCTGTGACAGAAATAGCTGTCACTTTCAGTAGGATTGTTGATGTTGGTTACAGTAAACTATTAATTATCTCAATCGTTATCGTTAGTTACTTATTTTTCAAGTTGACAACATAGTCTAGCCTGGTCTGTCAAAGCCCTAGTCTACACACACCTAAAATTAACGGGGGCTTAGCCTACTTGTCAGGCAAGTTGGGACAAGTAAAATTCTTTTACTTGTCACGAACCAACGTTAATGTAATGCGTTTTTTGACTGTTTTAGGGACATTAAATGCACAAATCCAGATATTGTAGTACACTTTTTTTCATAGCTGTATAAAATTCCCATACCACTGTACTGTTGTATGTCAAACTACTGGTTGGTCCACCAGAGATGAGTAATTTCTTATTGTTAGGCAAAGTATATTCTATTTGTTTAAGGGATCATTTATCAAATTGTTAAAGCTTGTAGCTTTTGGGACAGGGCCAACGGTGAGATGGAAATTATGACGGGTCCATTTGACTGCCATTGTTAGCAAGCGCAGTCAAAAGAAACCGGGCCTGGGAGAACAATGACATTTTATCATGTTAGTGGATATATACCTGGATTATTAAGATAATATCTAATAATGATGTTGCAGTTGTTATGACTGACTGACTGATTAATTCCATGATGACATCTACCTAAATGGTTCATCCTTAACAATAGAACTGGGAAACAGGTTATAATTGATCCAGATATTTTTGTAAATTTTTTTTTTCCATAGCTGTATATAATGTCCTACTTTACCGAACGGTACTAGCGCTACACTATCTCATTCATATAGAAGAGTAAGATATAACCTCTATAGAGATTTATATCTTATCCTGGTTTACCAGACAGTATCATGACTATTATTGGCGTGGGAGATTAACACACTCGCACCATATCCACCATGGCTGGGCAAGTAAGATATTGTCTTAGTGAGATACACCTTTTTTTGTAGACCAAATAAATAAGACTTGCCCCAAAACAACTTTAAATAGGGAAAAAAAAAAAATTTAAAACCTAAACTTGCCAAATAGTTCCATGTAACCCCATATTGTGAACCTCAGTTCTTTTAACATGTGGTTTTGTGTTCATAAACTAATGTTGTGATGAATATCAATGTTGCTATTCATTGATATGCGTTGGTCCACACTGCTTGCATTGTGTCAAAGGCTTTTACACTGCCAGATGTTTTGTTTCTATTTATGATCGCTTAGTTAGAAATTGTATTTGTTTTGCGGCGCTGTTTGAGAGATCATTTGTGGGCAACAGTTATGATTCAATGTGTAAAAGGCGCGCACACACACGAGCGTACACACACAGGCTCACTTGTTTGTTCCATCTTCTGTGTGCTTGGCAGTTAGTTCCCATTAATCGGAGGATTCTTTTAGACACCAGCATGAGCGCTCATCATTAGGTATGTGTGTGTTGGCATGCAGGTGTGGGGATTTACATTTAGTTGATTTTCCAGTTTTGTGCGACAGATTCTCCATGCCACCCAGGCATGTTGTCGTCTTTTAGTTGTTCTGTGCCCTAGGTCAGACAGGTTTGGTGGGAAAGAGTTTCTGTCAGCAAATAAAAATGATGGTAGTTTGTGTGTGGCGTCTCTTCTATGAGAACACGCCGGGGCTAATCTCCATCTCAGATTAATTTTCTCACCCCCCTCCCCTCCCCAAACCAAGAGGATTATGTTTCATCCAGATTTGTTTATATGTAAAAATGAGCGCAGCATGTTTTTCTATTGAATGAATAATTCTCTCTCTCTCTCTCTCTCTCTCTCTCTCTCTCTCTCTCTCTCTCTCTCTCTCTCTCTCTCTC
>JAODLI010002109.1:0-10756 GCA_027575585.1 Percopsis omiscomaycus
GCCTCCAAAATTGACCACATACATACAGTATATTATTTATATATATATATATATATATATATATATATATATATAGTACACAATATACATTGGCATAATTCTGTGTTCTAATTTGTGGTTATTAAATAGACTCATTTTACCGTAATATATATCCTACAAAATAGAAATGAATCTTTAGCCAGACTCTGGGCCTGTGCCCAGGATTAGCAGTAGCTACTGTGTATTTTGTGGTGTGTAAGTACCAGATACAGAATGTTATTCTCCTCTGGTTTAAGGCAGATTACACGGCCTCTGTTCCAACCAGATCCATTTGTATTTACCCCGTGGCTTTCCAGACCCCGGTCGGCAGTGCTGCGCTAATAGCAACCCCATCCACAACTTTGCGCTTTTGGATTATTTTATCGACAGCTTGCATACAAACACATACTTCCCTTTTTTTTATTTCTGGCAGCCAGAAAGCCACGCAAAAAAATAATAAATAATAATAATAAATAAGGCCACGTTTAATTAAAACACTCCATGTGATCGTGCACGTGAAGTGTGTTTGCTTCACGTGCACGCTTTCAGCAGGGCCTTTAGAGGGCACTGACTCCCAAGCGTTGCGACTGGGCGCTGGAGAGGCCGTTCTCAGCCGCAGCGTGTGTGTGTGAGGTCTCACGTGAACGTGTCAACGCGCTAACAAGGCACCACACACACACACACACACACACACACACACTATAGAGAGAGAGAGAGAGAGAGAGAGAGAGAGAAGGACGGCCAACACACCGGCCGTTCTTCTGAGCATTTTTAGCGCGGCATGTATTCCGTTGACTGTCCACGTCCGAGAATAAGCTGCGTTGAGTTTATGTCGTTAAGTCCCTTGACGTATTTTACACCGATCGGCCATAACATTATGACCTCCTGCCTAATATGGTGTAGGTCCCCCTTTTGCCGCCGAAACAGCCCTGACGTGCATCAGTGAGCCTTGGCCGCCCATCACCCTGACGCCGGTTCACCGCTTGTCCTTCCTTGGAGCCCTTTTGATGGGTGCACCCCACAAGAGCTGCAGCTTTGGAGATGCTCTGACCCGGTCGTCTAGCCGGTCGTCTAGCCGGTCGTCTAGCCACCGCAGTTTGGCCCCTGTCAAAGTCACGCAAATCCTTGCGCATCTTCTAACACATCAACTTTGAGGAGAAAATGTTCACCTGCTCCCTAATATATCCCACCCACTGACAGGTGCCATGGTAACGAGATTATCAGTGTTATTCACTTCACCTGTCAGTGGTCATAATGCTATGGCTGATCGGTGTAATATATTGTAGAGATATCTGGTTTGGGTTTAGAGATGTCGAAAGGAAGCGTACTTTATGTTTAATGGGTCAGAGAGGATTAGTTAGCGCATAATCTACATGTTTGTCGCAGAGGGACATTTATCAGACGCCGTTTAGAGGCAAGCACTGTATAATCCTTCGCGCTGAGCATTTCCTGGAGGTTCTGAACTAAACGCAGATAATGCTGTATGTATTGGCTTGAAACCAAGTTGTTAATTGGAGTGTGTGTCTCGGAGACCTTTAAAAACAATCCCATCTATATACTGGCAACACAAACAGAAAACAGACTGGTAACCCTTTGGTTTTAACATTTTACCCAATCTGATCTGTATGGCATGAAATAAATATATTTTAATTCCTTGCAAACACTTGTAACAACTTTATAACTGTTTCTGTAATGTACTAATGTATTCACCAATTTTCATTGTATTGTACAGTATTGTATTAGCAAAAAGCATCTACAATTCCTTAAGACACAATATTCACATTGTAGTCGTCATGGTCTTAATGCGTTAAAAGTGTTATATTTAACATCATTATAAATGTTTTTATGCATTTCTAATGCTTAATAATTAATATTTAATAATAAACTTTGATAACATTTTTCAAATGTTTATTTAAAAAAAGATTTAAACAATGCAATGTATCAGATTTTAAACTAAGTGGTTGATAGCTGTGCATATAATTGGATACTGTAGTAAAAACAAAAACAACCACTAGACCCACATAAACATGTCCTCCTGTTTTAAGAGGCACATTGCATACTGTTACTCAAACTACCTCATGCTACTATTAGTAAATATTTGAAGGTTTTACTCTGCATCAATAATTAGGTCAAAGTTAACATGCGAGTCATACGTCACACATCTGTGTCGGGAAAGTAACAAATTACTGCATTTAAAACAATAATAGCCATTCTGGAAGCACACAGCGCTGCCTCATTTCGTTTCTGTTGGTGCCATTAATATTTGTGCTGCTATTCTACCGAGGGGTTCATTGTGACGGGAGAAGGCAGCGGTGCCGTAATGTTGGTGGTTGTTTGTGATGATTGCATCATCCATCAGCCAACAGGTCCGCGCTTGGCATGACTTCCCAACGTGCACAGATGCTTAACGGCCTGACAGGTCGGGGGGCTCCGGGGACCCCGGGCTCCCAGGAACCAAACCAGAACGCCGCTGGCCGTCTGACAGGAGATGATGGCAGCGCCACTGTCCCACTTCCACCGCTCACCCCCCCCACGGTGGTAGTCAGGGTTTTATACAGAGCTCAGTGGCGTCACACCACCGCACTGTGGCATGATGCCATGCTGTGCCCCGTGGGCAGGAGACGGAAGAGGTTCCAGCACTTTGCCACGCTGACGTCGGTGTCAGGTGAGAAGCAGGAGGCTGCCGGGGGGACAGAGTCCCCCTCCCCGGTGTTTCGGAAACAGAGGTCGCATTTTTAGTGTGAGGAAAAAACTCATAGTTTGTAGAATTGATTTACAAACCCGCTTAAAAATGGGGATTTGCTATTCGTTTACAGTGGAGAGGTACAGGAGTAACGGAAAGGGGGTGAAAGAAAAAGGGGCAAATAGATTAGAAACCAAGAGCGTGTGTGGGGAGAGAGAGACAGAGAGACATACAGAGAGAGAGGGGGAGAGAGAGAGAGGAGGGAGAGAGAGATACAGAGAGAGCTCTCAGGATGTAAGCCGAGAAGCGGCTGGTCAATACTCGGAGACGTCGGGATATATTTGGCCTCCCCCCTGGGATCTCCACCAGCCAAGTTTGGACTTTTACCGCCCGCTCCTGGCGCTCCCCACCACCGACGGAGCCGTTCACCGTCATAGCCCGGCCCCATACGGTAGCAGACCCAAAGGAAGCGGCCATGAGGCAAACCAAACAAACCAAAAAAAGCCCCTCGGCCTTGTGAAACGCTGCGTTGTGATGCTGCGATGACGTTTTGGTTTAGCGAATCATTCTGGGTCAGATGTGCCTCTCTGCCATATTGCTCACTGAGGCAGGAAGGCCAGGCCGCGGAGAGACAGCATATGCCCTCCTTTCTAGCGCTGTCCACCTACCTTCCCTCCGACTAGTCCTGTAACTGACGCGTGCCTTCCGAGTGTTACGCTTCATTTCTGGAGCCTCCGCGACTGTATGACAGCGGGATCCTCGTGACAGGGGAGCCAACACGATGTGAAGTCACTCGCTGCCTCGCCACTCACGTTCCCATCATGAGTGATTTACGACTTAAGGCTGTTGCACAATGGACAGCTATTTTCTAATCAGTGTTATCATCACTCATGCTCAATGCATGCGTGGCGTCGTGGGGCGAAAAGGCCGTCAGGCGTCACGATCCACTCTCCCAAAAGTTGGCTGGATTTTATTCTTTTACTTTTATCTTTAGAGCCGTTTGGAGCGTGAGCCTTTAAGACAGCAGTTATGTTTGAATTCTCTGTTCATTTGAACTGTTAACTTTTAAGGTCCGTTCTATAGTTTATTATGTAGTGAGATGCACTACACACAACATTTTCATTAAACATCAGAAATATTCCTTTGAAGGCTAATAAAGTCTAGACTTTCTCTTGGCACGTGGCACCTCCGGACACCCCAATATCTGACGCATCCCCAAGTTGGTGGTACCTTCATCACGTGTTTTGTATCCTGGAAATTACACTTTATTTACAATGAATTACAATATTTCAAATGGTTGGCCAAATGGGCCCTAGATTGGCCAGAAGGAATATGGAATAGGGTTAAGGTTAGGGTTAGGGTTAGGGTTAGGGTTAGCTGCCTGTTGAGTGAAGCTGTTAGCACGGTCCTTGCGACAACAAACACGCCATGATCTTTTTACTTTACGGTCTCCATTTATTCGCGTGTCGATTGCGAAACAGCAACCAGGTGAGCTGTTGATCAACACCTTGAGACCCCCTCGGACGTTTATCACGACGTGCCGATCGATGCACGGGACAGCCTATAGCGACAGCCAGCGGTGCAGGGTGCGCTGCCGTCGGTGACACGTCTCCCGGTGCACTTCTGATAGGGTCCTACATTTCTCGTAGATGTCCTGCTGCCTGCGAATAAGGGTTTGTTTTTTTCGGAAAGATTCATTTCAAGGAGAGAGGGGGGGAACCAGATTCATGGGTTTTTGTACTGCACTAGAGTTTACAACTTTTTTTATGAGATATTTTCCATATACTGTAGCTTGGAAACCTATGTGACCTGGATATATATATATATATATATATACTGTATATATATATATATATATATATATATATATACACACAAGGGCTGGGGGTCCGTATAGGTAATTTTTCCTGTACACAACAGGTAACGTATTATGAAATTCATAATAAATACAAAAAAATCTATCAATATGTCCAGAACCATGGTTATTTCCACTACCATACACCGAAGGAGGTATTTTCTGTTTGTCACGACACATCGCCGAGTTACTGCTATTTGAACCCCATGACCCTCAATGAGCCACGACTGCGTTTGAAAAGGTGAGTAAGTGAATATTAATCCCCTGCGACGTGTTTACGACCATTTATCTCAGTGCTATTTTGCGTCGTGAAGACCAAATGTGTACATGAAGATATTGAAATCCAGAAAGTTGTTGGAAGTATCAATACTGTGTTCTGTTTGGTATCTCCGTTGGTTGATGTGGCAGGACCTAGTCTGCATGTCCAGGTACAGACACGTGAGTGATCATGTGAAATCAACAGGAGCCTGAACTCCTGGGTATTATTTTATTCTGTGTAAACTGAGGTTTACACAATTTACATTTTCTTAAAAGATTATGTCTACGGTACTATCAACACTTAAAAGAATCGGTGGAGACAACTTTTCCCAAACTAAGATCTCCAGCGTAGAACTAATGGAACGGCAGCAGAAAATTCAGGTGGTTGGCACCACTTCCCGAAAGTTCTGAGCCAAAATCTCCTTGTTCTCTCTCTCAGTGAACACGAATGAATTATCACACACCAAAAAAAAAAACCCGGAGGAGAATCGATCACTTTTTCGATCAATCGAAAAAGCACGCTCAGTGGTAAACGAGCGCCGGCGCTTGTGACGGCAGTATTTTTACATTTCTTTTTTTTTTCACTCTGCAGGGCTGCAAGAACATTCTCTATCGCTATCAATTTCTCTTTAACTCTCTCTCACTCGTAAAACTCTCCCGCCGCACGACGGTCTCAGATTACAGACAGAGGGATGACGGAGGCAGCCGGAGAGAGAGCGAGAGAGAGAGAGAGAGCGCGAGAGAGAGAGAGAGAGAGAGAGATAAAAAGGCATTTGTGAAGAAAAAAAATAGGCCAATGACACAGAGAGACACAGATAGAAAGACAGGCAGGCAGACGGGTGGAGGCGACAGAGAGAGTGACGACTGTCCGTCCCTCGGGGACCGCCTCAAGGGCGTAACCTGTTGACGTGAAACCGCAACCCGCCAGCGGGAAGTAATTGATCGAATAAATGAAAACATAAAAACAAACACCAGGCCTACGGCGAACACAAAGAGAGACGCGTTATAAAGCGGAGAGCGAGGGGAGGGGAGGGGAGGGCGAAACGACTGTCCTCCAGTGCCAGAAGGAGGGGAACGACATGGAGGGAGGGAGGGAAAAGGAGGGAGGGAGGGGAGGCATCGCAGGATAAATCCTTACTCCGTAATGATCGGCGCTCACAAGCCCTTCCAGTGAAACGGAGCACGGGAGTCCTGATTACAACCGGCCAGAGTGAAGCCAGGCTGCCGGAGGGGGAGGCAGGGGTGGGGGGAGTTAGAGGAGGAGGCAACGGACAGAGTGGGAGAGCACACACCTAGTCAGACCACGGGTCCCGCGCGCTGAGGCGAGGAGTCCCTGCGGAGGAGGACACCGGTACGGGACCGGGGACCAGGACCACCAGAGCGTCTGGGGGTCTTGTCTTGTCTTGCTCCACAACCCCTGACCCTGAGCACCTGAGAATCGAAACAAGGACGCCCAGAGCAGACCACGCCAGGAAGGGAGTAAATCTTCTCACAGCAGCGAGGGATGACCGAGTCCTGGCTCGCGTCTGGCACCTCCTGATGGAGTGAGCGCTGGAAGTTTCGGGGCCCCGCTTGGGAGCACGCGTAAACTTTCTTGACTCTCCGAGAGAGAGAAGTGTGGATTCAAATGTTTTTTTTTTCTATTTTCGAACCAGAGGTGAGACACGGATAAAGACCTTCGCGTATCGATGACTCTCACAACTGGGTCACTGCTCGCGGTGCGCCAGACTCTCGGACGCGGTTGGCGCCCTGAAAACGCTCGTAAAAATCAGACCTCACCTGGAGAGTTAGCCTGACAGCTCGCCCCTTTATTTCTCCCTTTCCCCACCTTCCTTCAACCC
This sequence comes from Percopsis omiscomaycus, assembly GCA_027575585.1. Lineage (NCBI taxonomy): Eukaryota > Metazoa > Chordata > Actinopteri > Percopsiformes > Percopsidae > Percopsis > Percopsis omiscomaycus. The sequence continues at coordinate 6,656 of JAODLI010002109.1, forward strand.
CACCCACCCCCCACCCCTTTATCTTCCTCCCCTCACAGCGGAGCGGTGGTAGTGGTGGTGGTGTGGGGGAGGGGGGGGGGAGGGGAGGGGGTGGTGGGAGATAATGTGACCTTCTGCCAAAGTGCTGGAAAGCATGCCACGGTCACAGCCAGCTCCTCCGTCGATACTGAAATAGACTCAAACAAGTGCAGAAGAGAGGGAGCGGGACGGAGGGAGACACAGAGGAGAACCAGGGAGGAAAAGATAGAGAGAATCGGGACGGACGTGAGGATGAGGAGGAGCGCGATGAGGGAACAGGGGCTGGATGTGGAATGCCAATGCAGGTAAACGGATCACATTCAATCTAATCACCCTGGTTGCCTGGCACGTCACTCGTGCGAAGGAGCCGTCTGCATGCGGGGAGGACACAATGACACAGATAACTCTGATACTGATCAATGATGGTGGGGTTTTATGTGTGAATATGGAACAACTTCTGTACGTTCTTGTTTAGTGCATGTGAACATTAAGGTGTGCGCATTGCCATTGATCACTGCGTGGACATTAATCACAGCTTGTTGGATGGTTGAATTCAGTGTAGCTTCCACAAGTGAAGATTAAGAGATTTGTTGAGAGCAATACGGTATACCTGCTCCTTCACTGAGAGAGGTGCCACGTTGAAGGCAGAATGGAGGCAGCCGCAGGTGTCCTTTCAAACACCAGATGGTCCACATCAGAAGCAGGACATGACAGGGAGCCCTTGTCCAGGGTAGGTAAGCCTCGCCGGGTAGGCTTTGTAGCCGGGAGGCTGGGCTTTAAGCCGCCGTGTCGCCATTAGGCGAGGTGGATCAATGCGATAGTTTAAGGCAGTGACACGGCCGAGAGAGGTCCAGTACCTCCTATGTGCACCTGGCTCGTCGCAGCTGCCAAGGAAATTGAACAGCCAGTGTCGGGAGTGAGCTTTGGCACGTCAGGTGTGATCTAGCATCCGCTTCTGATGTTACAGAGACACGTGCCTGGGTTGGTGCTCTCGGGTAGTGCAACTGGATTTGAAGTGGGTTTTGGATTGGTACTTTTGTCATTTTGTTGTGAACTAGTTTGAAGGGGGAAATACTGACTACCCCTTTTATAACTGACTTTAGCACCACAAGCGTGGGTATATTTGAAGTGAACAAAAAGAGCTGAAGCACAAACCCATGCACACATGAGCCTGCAGCCTCACAAAGCACGGTAGACATCCAGAAACACTGACGAGCAACCTTCAAAACGTAGTTGGACACAGGAGAAGGTGTCAACAAATAGACCTGACACATAGAGACATCATAGCTCATAGCCTCGTAACCCCTATTATTCTAACAGTCACATTGGGGGTATATTGTACATCCAGTCCAGAGTTCTCTTCATGCAGCAGGAATAGCTCACTATGTAGATCTTTTGCACATCAAGGTCAAACAACCATATGAAAGGATAATCGTCATATTTTCACATGTATTGTTCACATAACGACAGGGGCCATAAAACAAGGAATTTGGGAATTCTAGGGTTTCATTTTAATCCGCGTCTCCGCAATGATTTACACAAGATATATTTCCCCAGTAGATGACAAATGCTGTATTCACAGATGACTGACAGTAAACGGTAGGCCTACCAGACGTCAGAGAACCGGATCAGGAAAACTCCCTGCCGATGATAAACTGTACTGTGTCTCCCATACGGCAGACTGTTTTTTTTTTCAAAATAAATGGTATAGTTTTCTTCAGTGTATGAAGAAAATAACACAGCCTGGCAACAGTTACGCAGGTGAAAAATGTCTCTTCATTATGTTACGTCAACCATATCCTAGTTGTAGTAATTGGATATGTGTGTGCGAGCGTCAGTGTGGTTAGTATGCATGTGGGCATATAGTCACGTGTTTGTATCTAGGGGTGTGTGTGTGTGTGCGTGCGCGTGCCTTGGCTTTCTGTGCGTTAACAGAAGAAGCCATCAGCCTCAGTGGCACAGAGACTGGTGCGCGCGCGCACACACGCACACACACACACACACACACACACACACACACACACACTAATACACAGATACAAATAGTACAATTCTACACAACCAAACAAAATATAAGATGGTACTGTGTGTGGTCATGACATGACACGGTGCACACACACACACACACCTGCAGATACCTGTTCTTATTTTCTGTTGCCCATAGGGCTTTAGCCGGAGAACTCTCCTCCACTGGCAGAATACAGGTACCTTCTTCAAGCTCTTTCAGACAGATGCTATGCTAATCCTGTACATGCTGCGTAGCAGTGCGGCTACAGAGAGGGCTATCACAGCCCCGCTGCATCTGGATGTGTGCGCGCGCGTGTGTGTGTGTGTCCGTGCGCGCGTGTTCTAATTCATGTCTCTTTGTTACACACACATAATTGCACACATTGCCTCTCGCGTTCCGTCTTTTCCTGTTGTTCATCCGTATGTCTAAACACGTATTAGTTGTACTTGCTCAAACGCCTTCTGAGGGCACGAAGAAATTTGATTGGTTCAGTCGAACACACAATCGAAATGCAGAGGAGGCAATTCATTACAAATGATATTTACAAATTATTACAATCGAAGCAAATGCAAACTAGAACTATCTTGACTAGTGGTCTCAGACTTTTGGACCCCACTGTCTATCTCCATGGTAGGACGCCGGGCCTAGCATGTGAGATGCAGTGCCTACTTGAGCACATAAGGCCTACTGATGAGACATTCAGACATGGACAGGCTCTTCTTGCTGGGCATGAGTGGTTTTGAGTGGAAGGGAACCAGGCTTATCAGAACCAGGCAGATCAGACTGTATGAAGACTGGGGTATATATCAAGCGGTACGCAATTTACACCGATAATACAATCTGAAGCGCATTTATGTTCAAAACATTTATGTTCATTGACAATAATGGTATTTATCCGTTAATCTTTTCATAACCACATGCTAACTTTACACAAGTATGGGTCAGAGGTGTACACAACTCTTACTTATCTGAGTGAAAGTATAGATATTCCTGGTCAAATATTACTCCAATAAAAGTGAAAGTTGTTCAGTCAAATTTTTACTTTAGTTAAATAAAAATACTTATTTTACACTTGTATTCGAAAGTAGATTTTATTTTCAATGCCAAAGGACAGCCATTGTTGAGCAATCATTTAAAACTATATGAATCTTTCTTAGTTTCAAAAATCTCAAAACATGGACTTCAGACATGGCCATGGGTCCTCTGGTGAGGAGCCGTCATCTTCCTCTACCATAGCCTTCATCATTACCACCGCCAAGTTCAAATTGAACTGTTAAAAAAAATGCAGCAAGCACTTGACTGACAGTGAGTAGTCTACTGTGATTGGTTGTTCTCCTGTGAAGAACACAGCGCATTTTAGAAAATAAAATAAAATGAATCTGCTGACTTTAAAGCTATGCTTCAAAGTAATAAGGAAACGTGAACCTTCATAGAAATGTAGTGGAGTCAAAAGTACAATACAGTACATTTACTTGAGTACAGTACTCAAGTAAATGTACTTGTCCACCCTTGATATACATATACAGGTACGTTAACTTTAACTTATACACTTACTTTTACTTTTAAATGAAAGTTTTTTCCTTCTTATCTATAACTTAGACAGATCTCATTGGTTGTGTGCTAGTGAAACTATTCGGTTGTACTTTTCCGTAGCCTAAATACCGTAGACACACGTATCGTAAATCTAACAAGGTGATGTGATGTATCGCCCGTGGTCATCCAGCCCTACAAGCAAGTGACCATACAAGCAACCAGCCATAAACAACAGATTCACATGGATACGTTGCTGAGTGACAGATGAGACAAGCACACACGCATGCACGCATGCAGGCGCACACGCACACAAACAAAATGAGCAGTAAAGCATTTCCTGCATTGGCGGAGGCGGCTGGATCCTGGAGCTATGAAGCCAAGGTCACGACAGAGAGAGGGGGGGGAGGGGGGGGAGACAGAGAGAGGGGGAGAGCGAGGGAGAAACGGAGTGAGAGAGGGGGAGAGAGAGAGAGAGAGAGCAAGAGAGAGAGTGGTAGAAGGAGAGGGAGAGAGAGAGGAGATCGGACGAGCGGCGTGTAGGG
>JAODLI010002111.1:0-10755 GCA_027575585.1 Percopsis omiscomaycus
CTCTCTCTCTCTCTCTCTCTCTCTCTCTCTCTCTCTCTCTCTCTCTCTCTCTCTCTCTCTCTCTCTCTCACAGATATATATCATAGGGCTGATTGCTGACAGAAAGTTCCAGCACTTCAACACAGTGTTGGAGGCATACATCAAGCAACACTTCAGTGCCACACTGGCTTACAAGTAGGTCACTTCCTGTCTCATAACCCGCCATGACTACATCAAATGAACGGAAGACTGGTTTAGTTAAGTTACTATCCCACAAGGAATCCTTACATAGCGCAAACACCCATGTTTTTCCGCATGACACTGAAGCTATCTCAATCTATAACCTGTAAGCAACAATATACAGTATACATATAGGTGCAGACAAACATCATGAAACAATGTGTAAAAGCAAAATGCAGTCTTGATCACACAAAAGTGGTCTCTCTAAGTGCTCTAAAAGCCAGTAGTCCCAAAGTAAATTGTCGGGATTGCGAATAACACATAGCTTCTTATTGATGCCACAACATCTTATGAATATGGCTTTAAACCCAGCCCCTTTCATCTCACACCCAGTCCTGTGAAGAGTAACACTTTGTTCCGAGTCTGTCCTGCTGTTAGCGATAGAACAAAAGTTGCTGCCTTTACCGTAGCAATAATGGCTTTGGATGCTTTTATGCAAAGTGGATCATGATAACTTATTATGCTCTGCTTGGAAGAACTGTAGCTCTTTGTGCTTGGATTTATATTGAAATTACGCGCGCGGACATGCCTGCACATGCACAAATGTGCATAGGTAGGCCCATAGAATGCTAGGAGTACCATGTGCTAGTCCACTCTGGAGTGTAACGTCTGTCTCTCTGTGGAATAAGGGCTGAATCACTCAGGCCTACGCTCTCCTTGTCTGTCTATTTGGTGCTGTGTTAATTTAATTCACACCATCCACTTCACACAATAAAGGGTGACACAATAGAGTGTCACCCTTTCTCCATCACTTGTTATCATATAGTTTCCTTCCTTCTTTCTTGCCCTTCTATACCTCCATCACTCTCTTGTTTATCTTCCTTGACTTTTTCCTGTTAACTCCTTTCTCTTGGTGGTACTCTTTTTCTCTCTGCTTTTTCATCCCTTCTTGAATTTTCCCCTACCTCTCTCAATCTCTCCACTGTCTCCTCTGCCTGTGTGTGTGTGTGTGTGTGTGTGTAGCGCATATGTGTGTTTGTGTGTGTGTGTTCCAGGCTCTTAAAGAGGGTCAGCCCAGCTTAATGCCTTTCAGCCCATAGGCTGTTATATAAAACTCCTCTCCACATTGAAACTACCCATCTCATTATTTATTTATTTTTATTTCCAAAACTAAATCCTCACATGTCTGACTCTTGACCACACCACACAACACAACAAAACCAGGCTAGACTACATTGGTAATATAGCTAGTAGCCTAATCATTTTAGTGTCCTGATGGACAGATTAGAACTCGTTTCATAAGAGTATTTTATTATTTTATTTTTTTAAAGGAACTTTTATTGTTTAAGAGGATTGAGTAGCTTTAAGCCGGTTAGACAGTGTTAGCCTGTGGCCATTTCGTAGAAAGGGAGCAACCACAAAGCCGCTTGATCTGCTGTTTTATGTGATATAAATATGATGATAATACGTGATGATGATAACATTTAGATGATGCAGAGGGGCACAAAGCTCGCTACTGCGGGTGTAAACAGTGTGCCCCTCGTAGCTTGACGGTGTGTTTTGGTACACATGGAACAGTTCGGCTGTGTCTAAAGGTGCCTCTAGGATTTGAACGTTTGGTAGAATCAGTTTTAACACGCGTCTGACGGCAAATTTAGATGCATGCCAAGTGTGCAGCTGTTGAAGTGTGAAATCATATTTTGTCCTTTCTCCAACTATACCTCGTAAAGTTTCCCCTCTCTCTCTCTTCCTTTCCCAATTTTCTCTTTATCATTCTATCCCAGACCTTCTCTCCCTGCTCTGCGGAAGTGAACTGGCTCAACATTACAAACAACGTGACATCAAACATTGACGTGTTCATCAATTAACTTAACTCTCTCTCTCTCTCTCCTGCTCTCTCTTTCAGGAAGCTTATGTCGGTGCTGAAGACGTATCTGGATGTGTCTAGTCGAGGGGAACAGTGCGAGCCTATCCTTCGTACCCTCAAAGCCCTCGAGTACATCTTCAAGTTCATTGTTCGCTCACGCATGCTCTATTCCCAGTAAGTGTGTGTGTTTGTGTAGGTGTGAGAGAATGCACACCTGTTTATGTTGGTGGGAATTTGCGGCCATCACTTGCAAATGTTTCCATTTTCTGCTCTTGTAATGCGCTATTGCTCACCCTGCTAATCGAGTTAGAATGCACATGCACGGATTCCGGCTTTAAGAGGAGGCAGAAGTGAATGGAAGGGTCACACAAACACACACACACACGCACACAGACAAAACAGAATGGCGGGGGTAATGATCTTTGATAGCGCTGTGAGACCAGGCTGCTGGTTGCAGCAGTAACGTCACTAATAAACCCCAGTGATGAAGTGCTGCGTCCAACAACCAGCGCTAAGGGCGGGGCCGGACTACTGTACGGGCAGCCGTCCAGCCAGACAGACAGAGTCATGACAGGGCAGGCTTATGATAGTGGACGGGCTCGACCGAGAGCTGTGCCTTATGATAACTGTAAACATCGTTTATAACCACTATGCTTAATAGCTGCTGGCATATCAGAGACAATGTGTCTGTGTGTGCCTGCGAAACACACTCAAATACTGTGTGTGTGTGTATGTAGGGATGTTTTTGTTGTTCAAAGTTCATCGTCACTGAAGCGCTCATTGTGTGTATGTGTGTGTTGGTTTGTTTGTACTGTCCTAGAGGGCATTGTGCGTCCTGTTTATTTGGGGCTATGCAATTGCTTGTTTATTGACACGGCGGATGTGTTTGTTTACTTATGCATGGTGCCCTGTGCACACAAGTGTGGAGGATTTGAGCTAGCATGGTTGAATGTGCGCGCATGCTGCATTGTGGATAAGCCAATACACATGAATGTAAAGTGCGTGCATCCATAGGTGTGTTTCTGTGTGTGTGTGTGTGGGTGTGCATGCATGCGTCTCTCTGCATTATCCATCTGCAGCCCCTGGATTGACTTTGTTCTAGTCGCCAGTCTCCCTCGGGCATCTCTGAAGCCATAAATCTCCCTCCTCTCGCTCTCTTCTTCTTCTTCTTTCTCCTTTCCACTGAGAGCCCTGAGCTACTCTGCATGTAAAGTTTGGTATGTAAATCCCCCCCCCCCACCAGAGGAAATCCTGTATTCAGGGGGAGCGCGTGGAGCTCTAGGTGTGTTGGGAGGGCTCTGCCGACAAGCCTCAAACTCATTAATAGTTAAATAGGTGGCAGGGGAGATTTATTAGCTTGTCAGGCTACCTTCGGTTTTCGCGTAAATATAAAGTCTCACAGGACCGGCCCATGTTTACTCTTGAAATACGTCGGGTGCCCTTGTGTTTTGTTCGTCCGCTGTCTCTCCTGGATGCCTTAGAACTCTTCTCACCTCCTGGTGGTGAAGGCCCAAATTTGTATCCTACATTCTCTTTTCTTTTTCATCTTCTCCCCCCCCCCCCCCCGCTACGCACCATGACTTTCCCTCCCCTTCCCCTTTGCTCTCTCTTTCCCTCCCTCCTCTGGTCTTAAGCCGTCGCTTCACCTCAAAACTCCGTACCTCTGACTTGTTTCAATACCGCCCACCTCTTTCTTTTTCCGTTTTATTTCCCTCCCTCTCACCCTCCCTGTCTTTTTTCTTTGTGCTTTCTTCTTACTCTCCTTTGTTCTTTCCACCACCCTCTCCTTGTTTCGTCTTTGCTTCCCCTCATTTTCCCTCCATTGTCGTTGTCTCTCTTCAACCAGCCCTCCAGATGGCCCTCCATGCAGATGCAGACTCCAAACGAACTGAGGCAGCGCAGCCTAAGATGAAACATGTGGAATGTGTTGTCAAGATTCCATAACCATCCCATGGTATCAGTAGAAAGCTTGGAACCTCTACTTATATATATCTGATATATATATATGACACAAAACCCATTTCCAAGTTATTGAATGAATCCTTAAATTAAACATGCAGGACCTAACATAATGAAAAATAAAGGTGAAGTCCTATAATTACATTGAATAATTAAAATAAGTATAATTTAGCTATTTTGTACCTGCACACATACCAATCATACTGTATCAAAACATTGCTAAATTTGGCTCAATTATAAAAGCCAGAAGTGATACTAAATGAACAGCCATTTGGGGGGCGAAAGATAAATGATCTGGCTGGGCTACTCATGACTTAAGGAGTGGTGGCTCTATTTTGAAGGGTCACTACCAGTAGAGGGCACTCCAAAGGGAGGGAATTGGGATTGGTCCTAAATCCACATACCTCCGTTGAGCAGGATTAAGGCAGTAGAGCCAGGATGTGCTCTACTGTACACAGGAAACTTAGACAGCTTAGTCCCATCAGCTATACTCCGGAGACCTGGCTGCGTGTGTGCGTGTGTGCGTGTGTGTGTGTGTGCGTGTGTGCATATGAGATCGGGATCAGAAGTGGCATCACACCGCCAGGTCCTAGGGGACACGTGCAAACACACACACACACACTGGCATGCACACAGGCCTGGGGGATTAGGCAGGACAATGCGGCTATAATCATAACTGTCCTCTGCAAAGAGCCTTGTGATAATACCTCTGTGTGTCACCGCCTAATCCCTCCCCCCACATTGGAAATACCCCGTGTGCCACACGCTAATCCTTCCCTCCAGCACTCATAATGTCTATTGTAATTAACAGCTGCACAGCTCCGCTGAATCACCGAGAGGTGGAGAGATGAGGGAAGGATAGGGGTGGAGAGAGGGATGAGAGAGAAGTTTACCAGGGCTGGGGGGTGGGGGTGATTGATTGGAGTGAGGGTGTATGTGTGCATGTAATTAAGCATAATGGAGTCAAAGATATATCATGTCTGGGTTGAGATTGGGAGTTTATCATTTGCTGGCTTTATGTTGTCAACATAATACTGAACGGGTATGCCGGAATATACTATTGTTACTGTATATTATGGTATGGCTAGCTTCCTAGCTATCTGTTTAGGACAGTGAAGTTAAAAAGATATTGAAACACCCTTATCTTAAAAGTCCTCACGGTGATTGTTATGTCTCCGCGCCAGCAACAGTCATGGATGGAAGCATTATGTGTTCGAGTTTGTCGGTCCATCCCATTCTTGTGAATGCGATATCTCAAGAACGCCTTGCGGGAATTTCTTCAAATTTGGTACATACGTTTACTTGGAGTCAAAGATTTACTGATTACATTTTGATCATAGAAGATCAAAGGTCGAGGTTGTTGTGACCTCGTACGTCCCCATCTTGTTAACTCGATATCACCTCGAACACCTTGAGGGAATTTATTCCAATTTGGTACAAATGTGCACTTGGAGCAAAAGATGAACTGATTAGATTTTGGTGGTCAGAGGTCAAGGTCACTGTGACCTCACATTCTTGTGAACACGATATATCAGGAACACCTGGAGGGAGTTTCTTAAAATTTGGTACAAATGTTCACTTGGACTCAAGGAAGAACTGATTAGCTAATATTTTGGGAAAGAAACATTAAACTTTTGTTGTGACAGCATGTTTCTCACAGAAAAGTATTCAGTGGAATCATACATGTCAGTATAGTGATACCTCGCATTTTACCAGAATTGCACTTAATACCTTTAAACTCTAAACAAAAATGTATGTAGACTGAAACTGAACTGGTTCGCAGAGGCATTCAACCACAGGGCAGTAATTCTGGTTTGATATGAAACACTACTTTATTTGCGATACACAATGAACTGCAAACAACCAAAGGAGTTTTTTTCAACCTCCTTTGACTTCCATTGTTTCTGATCGACGTGTCTATTGGTAGTATGTGTTTTAAAGTAATTTGGTATGCAAAGTCATGTTGTACTGTTTAATGTGAAATATACTTACATTTTTCTTCCTGAATGCAAATATATTTTAAACACTACAACGGTTAGACTGATACAACACTACTACTATATGGACACATTAGAAGTATGTTTTTGAGAAACAATGCATGTCAGTGTGGGTAAACAAAAGCTTGGATCATCGCATACCAAAGTGCAGTTTATTAAAAAAAAATTCAGCCATATGACATCATTACAGAGTAGAAAGCAACTATATTTCTTCCTCTGTTTCTTGCCTGTACACGTCCCTATGAATACATAAAAACCTAAGAAACCGCTGTGAACTTTTCTCTTAAATTCTCTGATGCAGCCCGTCAACTCTGATGCAGCCCGTCAACCCTAAATGGCTCAACAAGTGTAAACAAACTGTGTTTTTCTAAACCAGAAAGGGATCATCAAACTCCTGCAGCAGATCCCCAAGATTTACAGTATATGAATAACTTAAATCCCCACATATCTTTTAGTACACCTCTCTAAACTGCATAGTAATGTGGACCCAAGAGGAGTCTCAGTTTAATTTTCTCAAGATGTGAGAAATGTGAAACGTAAAACGCTTTAAATGAAAACTGAAAATGATGATATCAAGACTTATTGAGGGCTTAAGGGTTTCAGGAGAGCTATGGAGCTTAAAAAGTATATTATCTAACAGATGTGTATAGCTCCCTATTGTCCATACCAAACAACCACACCTCACTTTTGTAATATGCAACATCTACCTGGAAATTGGATTGAAAACTGTCTGCCTCTATACACAAAACACATTTTCATTTAAGAAACAGATTTCGGCCCAGATTTCCAGCTTCCTTAAATATTTGTATCACAGAGAAATCAATAAGGCTTCTGAATGTTATCATTAAAGTGGAATTGCTTTTTATCCCTGTTTTGATATTGTCTCTTTCTCTCCCCGATTTCCCTCCCTCATCGATTATCCATCCCTCCTCTCTCCTTTATCTCTCCTTCTTGTCATGTCTTCCCATCACTGGTCCCACATTATTTTTTCAATTCCATCTGGCCTTATGCCTCTTCTCCTCTTTAATTAATTTTTTACTTACTTTCTTTCTTTCTCTACAGGCTGTACGAGAGGAAGGAGCAGGCAGAGTTTGAGGATTCACTGAAGAGACTGTTTGAGTCCATCAACAACCTGATGCGCACCCAAAGTGACACCACCCTGCTGCTGCGGGTATGAAGCAGACCTCCATCCCAACCACCTCTCCTCTTTATGTTACAGTTACAGCATTTAGCAGACGCTTTTATCCAAAGCATGTTACCTTTTTTACACTCCTCCTTTCACATATTACTACATGTCATATAAATATTCAGTGTATATATAATATATAAGTAGTGTTGTCCCCGACTAAGAATTTACATAGTCGAATCTGATTGGAATCATGTTTTCTTCATCTCATTCACCCATATGAATTATATGGGGGGGGGGGGGAAACTGACCGACCGGTAGTGCATTTTAGTATGTCTAGTAGGCTACTCATGTTTTACATTTTACATTAAAATGTACAGCATTTAGCTGTAAATGTGTGAGAATACCACAGGTATGTAATGAACCAGTTAGATGAATGGCTGATGATAATAACAAATCCAACACTGCATAACCCTCGTTATAACAGTACCTACAAACATAAATTGACCAATTCAGAACTTCTTCAAAGAAACCGCAATCATAACATGCCACAGAGGGCCAGAATATAAAATACACTGGCTTACCTGCGGCTACTATGCCTACACAAGTCTTGTTGTGACGCTACATTTCAAATCTTGAAAGATAATTCCACGGGAATGGGTGGACTGACTGACTAAATAAAATAAAAAAAATGGGAGTACCATTATCTTGTTCAGGAGCGGGCCAAGCGGCAGAAACTTCAGGCAGTATTTCAGGATGACAGTCTTGGAGATCGCTATGTAGGCTAGTAGCATGCCTTTTAATGCTTACGAAATCTCGTTAACATTAATAAAACGTTTAAATGTTAAGTTAATATATTAATAATCGAGGTTTGCAGCAATACTTTTCCATTTGTTTTCTTAATTTTGTATACTTTGTAGCCTTTATACAAACTTTTACCCCTGCAGAATGTAAACAATGAGTTGTTCCACTATTGGCATGTGACATTGATGGTTTGTTATGATTGGTTATGATTGTTATAATGTCTCTGCCATGGTAATCTATTCACGCACACTAAGGAGATTGATTAAAAGCGCGAGTTTTTTTCAAATTTGTAATAACATTAATAGGCTGATATTTATACCAAAATAGGCTATATATCATTGATTTATTTGGAGAAACCAAGCCATTCTATGTAAAATCAGACATTCAGTACTGTACCCCATATAGCCGAAATTGAATACTCCTTGTTTCACTACTACATTTTGTGACGATCAGGTTCCTTAGATCGAATCGTCGAACTTTCGACCATTTGTGGTCACCCCTAATATAAAACCAAACAGAGTTAAATGATTCCTTCAGTATTTTTCTACCTTGACCTTATTTAAATGTTGTTTCCTGTCATCTCTATACGTGTGTAGCATTTCCTCGCTAGCTTTAGTATTGAGAAACATGCCATTCATTTGATGCTTCCCATGGGCTTTTAATATGGTTTGACAGCCTTAATCCTTCAAACACTTGATAAATCACCTTTTCAGAAATGGAAAATGTTTTTCCGTGCATGCAATAGCTGGGAGGCACACAATCAACGGACTGCATTTTCGGAAGCTAGTTCCGTTAGAATATATTAAGAATCAAGTTTATAATAGATTTATCACATTTTGAGTCTTGATTTTATGGTTGTTTTATAGACCAGTGAGACCGTCAGCCAAATGGTATGTTTTTCAGTACTAAAAGTGAAAGGTACAGTTCATGGCAAATAAATAATAGACATAGCTACTAACGCCACAACCAAAATGGCAGTACGACTTCTGCTTAAAGTAGTTCCTCTCAAGCGAGGGACTTAATGGTTGATTGGAGGCAAAACACAAATTCTACTAATACTACTAACTCTGCTTCTAAATTAACATAATAAAACTAGATTTTATACACTACCACCATAACCAAAATATGTTTAAACAACAAAACTTTATTTATGTTTTTGGTTACAGTACATATTGTCCTCCTCTGCAGCTGTTGATCTCTCAATCTGTGTGTCTGGATGCGTCAGTATTCTGGTGCTGTCTTACACACACACTGACAGACGGAGAGAGTCATGTGTAAAAAGCACACAGACAGGAAGATTGGTAGACAAACGGTCTACGGCACATATCTAGAAACACACACATACACTGTGGAATGATGACATCTGCTCTTTCACTACTGATTGAAGAGACTGATGGGAACGTCTTACTGATAGGAAATATTTACGAAATGCTATTAATTCTATAAGAAGTATTATTTCTGTAGGATTGCAAGATGATAATAGCAATGGTGTATGTGTGTGTGTGTTTTTTTTTTTAGTTTGCTGCTCTGAAGTACCTGCCAACAGTACTGCATGATGTCGAGAAAGTGTTTGATGCCAAACTTCTCAGGTGGGCCATTTTGCACACAAACACACACACAGAAGTGATAGATTTTCTTTTTTTGGGGTCAAATTCTCAATTTCCCCGAGCATCTCCTGGTCACTAAACGAAACCAGCAACAAACCTTTTTATAAGCCTCAATCTTTGTAACTTGGGTAGTACCATCCACAGCAAGATGAGTTGGAATAGCTTCATTTAACCTCTTGGCGACCCAGAGCCTGACATACGCTCTACAATTTAGTCTAGGTAATGACCACTGGATCGGTTTGAGAGCTTTCAGGCTATAAAAGTAACATTCAACACACTTTATTTGTCCTCACAATTTGACAGGCAACCAATGATTCATTGTGTCGCTGTGACCTTTTTACTGTGTTGCAAGAGGGTGTTAATTAATGTTGTTTTTTTTTAGTTGTCTTCTTCAATTTCAAACACCTTCTCCCTCATAAATTACGTAATCACCCTTCTGCGACCTGTGTGTGTGTGTGTGTGTATGTTTTGGGGGGGGTGGGTGTCCACATCTGTAAGTTCAGTCCCCAGGGTGACTAGGTATCAGCACAGTGTCACAAAGGTGCAAAATATAACACCCACCGCACAATCAGAGTAAAAGGGGAGGGGATGGCGTTGAAATCGACAAGTATATTTACTTCTCCATAGCTGTGTCCGAAATATCGCTCCCTATATCGTATACTGAACTGGAGTTTAATTAACTGAATTCTAACTGTAAAAGTTTTACACTAGATGGTGCCCTCAAAAATCCCCAAATTCAACAGACAATGTAGCGTACGACTGTACACCACATTGTTATATGATGTTGTTAATTCACCAGTTGACCTCCGCACTATCACTATGCTTCCTGCAGGACCTGGTAAGATAGGTGGCCAGAAGTGCCTGCTTCTCTTCCCTGAAACGTTTACGTCTCCTCATATTTATCATATTTCGAATGATTCCACCCAATACAACATAAGCCAATGCTAACTACGTTAGCGCAACGTCTGACAGTTGAATTCATCAACTGAATTTTTTTAGCACTCTCTAAAGGACACAACCACAGTTCAACATACTATAACTCTACTGTTATTTGAATTTGAGGAAAGGCCATGGATCGGACATAAGATTACAGTTGATTATGCGACGCTACATGTGTTTTATTATTATGATTTAAGATAAATGTCAAGTGTATTAAACACTAATGCTGCGTCTCAAATGGCGTACTTCTGTACTTACACTACGATTTTGAGTGCAGAAGTGCGCTAAAAGTGTCAA
>JAODLI010002112.1:0-10754 GCA_027575585.1 Percopsis omiscomaycus
GAAATAAACATTTGAAATATATCAGTCTGTGTGTAATTAATAAATATAATATCCAAGTTTCACTTTTTGAATGGAATTACTGAAATAAATCAACTTCTAATTATGACCAGCACCTGTACATTCTCTTTATCTGCTTTTGTCTAGCTATCTCAATTGTCTTTAGAAATTAGGTCATGAACAGACACTTTTCTCCGAAGCGACTTACAATCACATGGTGCTATTACATGGAGCATGTAGGGGTTAGGCATCTTGCTCAAGTATGCTTACAGGCAAGCCAACTCTGGGGCTCGAACCCACGACCTTCCATCTGGGAGTCCAACACCTAGACCACTAGAGTATATTTTTGTGATCTCCGCATTTGCCTTCTGATAAACACAGAGATGGTTGAGCAGGAATACACTAGAGGAGACGGAGAGCGAGGGACATTTACAGATGGATTTTTTATGCTTGAGGCAGAGATTATTGTTGAATTCTGCCTATAGAAAATGAAATCATTTCTGTCAGGGCAGTTGGCCTACCTGTAAGCATCCTTGAGCAAGATGCTTAACCCTTATCTGCTCTATGTAATAGCACCATGTAATTGTAAGTCGCTTTGGATAAAAACATCTGCTAAATGAAGTAATTGTAATTATAAGGGCAGAGAGTAAATTTATAATAATTCTGTGTATGTGTTCCATCTTCCAACAGGCTGATAAAGAATAAATTGTCTTGAAGATTAGAGAATTACACACACAGAATTCTAAAAAGTTACTCTCTGCCCTGACAGAAATGATTTCATTTTCAGCTACCTCTGTTACATTTTTTTTTTCTACTCTTCTCCCTGTACATTTCTTTTTATGATGTTTTCTTTCGTTTCTTGGCTTATGTGCTCCTTACTTGGCATTCCTCTCTAAAATCTATATTCTTAACTGTCACTTATTCCTTTTCCTTACAATTTTTTATTTTATTCACTCTCTTCAGTTTCGTAGACTTCAGTTCCATGTTCAATAAAATCATTCCAGCAGTCCTGGAGGGCAAACTCCCAGCTGAGCATACCAGACTCCACCTGTAGGTGGATTACAAACCTCCTTAGACATTGCAGCACGTGCAGCTGGGGAAGCATGCCTCGGACCCCCAAACCATTAGCACCTTGCCCCTCAGGGCTGCATCCTGTCCCTTCTACTCTTCTCCCTGTACACCAATGGCTGCACATCAAGACACCAATCTGCCAAGCTTCTTAAGTTTGCAAATGACACCACCCTAATCTGACTAATCTAAGATGGAGACAAGTCTGCCTACAGTTGCAAGATTAAACATCTGGTCTCCTGGCACAGCCAGAACAACCTGGGGCTCAATGCTCTAAAAACAGTGGAGATGATAGTGGACTTTAGGAGAAGCCCCTCTCACCCTCAACTTTTCTGATTCCCCATTCAATGTTGAGACCTCAAATGGGAACACACAATTACCTCCCTCACCAAGAAGGCCCAGCAGGAGATGTACTTCTTGTGGCAGCTGAAGAAATTACACCTGCAGAAAATGATGGTACAGTTCTACACCTGTATCATTGAGTCCATCCTCACCTTCTCCATCACCGTCTGGTATGCTGCCACGGCAAGGATAAGAGCAGACTGCAGCGCATCACCCGGTCTGCAGAGAAGGTGATCAGCTGCAACCTGCCTTCCCTCCATGACCTGCACAACTCCAGGACCCTGAGGCATGCTGAGAAGATTGTGGCTCTCTTACCCCGGACATGGACTTTTCACCCTACTCCTCTCTGGCAAGAGGTTGAGGTCCGCAAGAACAGTTTCTTTCCTACAGCAGTAGGGCTAATCAACACTGACTTTGCACCCGGACACTGTTACACTGGGTACAACAGTGCAATAAGTTCACAGCACCCTCCAGACTGTTGACGTAACCTTTACACTATATTAATTATTTTAAGGGCATGTCCTCTCAATTATTATTCATTAAATTGGGTAATTTTTGGACAGTGGTGGGTGACACAGCGGTTAACATTGTGTGGAGCTATGCAGCATATACTCAAAATAAGATGATGTTGTCCCACCTCCTGGAGTCTAAGAGATAGCAAATAAGCAGATCTGTATATCATCGCGTCAGGGACAAGACAGCAGGCAACCAGGGCCCGAGGACGGAGAGGTCGAAGTGCAGGCGTGAGGACCTGCGTCAAGTTTTGCGTCTGCAAGCTCCAACAGCAGCATATGAACAGGTATCTGTATATACATATACTACTATATTATCTCCCAGTATCTCTGGTGGTTGACTTCGGGTGTCAAAAATGACAATTTGCTATTGTTATTACACCACCTACCAGCTTTGTTTCTGTGATGTACATTGACCTGGTGTGTTATGTAGACACAGAAGTGTTAGAGAACAACAAAGCCCTGTTCAATAAAAATATGTAATCATATTTATGAATGTTCTGTCCAATTACTTTCAACTTTGGGGTTCTAACAATTATATATTAATTTACAGGCTAAAATTCGCGAGCCTGGATCAGTCGCATCAAATCCTGGAACTCTGGACAGGGTCACCTCGCTTGGACAGGGTCACAATGTGGTGATACCAAGTTGCTGTGTCTGGAAGATACGCGACAGTCACCCTGATCCACTAGGACAATACAAAGGTTTTATCTCTAGCAGGGTGTAAGATCAACAACTATGGTACTAATATTGTGGCATTACAAATATTTCCATACACTGTGGATGAATACATGGTTTCACAAGACTGTAGAGTAAAGTATATTTTACCCTGTTTTGTTATTATTTTTTTAAAGTAATAAATGCCTTGTCTTTACATTTGCAGCATACACAAACAACTACATTTATGTATTTATGTCTTATGTGTCATCTAATGACAACTAAATGTGGTATGACACTTGTTTATTGCAAAAATACAAATATTAATAATCACCTTTATAACAAATATATAAACACCATAAAAAATTATATACAGGAAGACAGAAAATGTGTGTGTGTGTCTTGACTGATCATGAAGACAGGTTGGATATGGCACGTACTGTCGTATGATTCAGTCTTTCGGAAGCGATTGACCTATACAAACAACATCACAATTAGAATGGGTAACATGATTACCACCTTTAAAAAAAACACATCACTGTAAAAACAACACGATCTCCATCTATTGTGGGTGCTGTTGTAATGCCTTCTTGTAATGCCGCGCATTACACAGACCTCGTTCTGTGCAATTATTGCATTGCGCAGTAGTACTCTCAGGTCCTGTTGTCTCCCGTTCTTCCACAGACTTATTTGATTTTGGGGCAGCGGGCAGCTTCCTGAACCAGGACCTCACCCGCACTCTGGGGTTGGAGCTACGACGCCTGGAGGTTTCTATCCAGCTGACCACCTTGGACGGGAGGCCATTAGGAGGGGGCGCTGTCACCCACCAGTAGACCTCATCGTGGATGGTCGGCATGGGGAGAGCATGGAATTCTTCATCACGGCAACGCCGCGTCACCTGGTCATCCTTGGTCTCCCCTGGCTCCAGACCCACGAGCCCGACATCGCCTGGAGCCGTCGGAGGATCGTGAAGTGGTGGTCCGGCTGTCGGTTACTCTCCTGCGCGGTCGTGTCGGGGATGTTCCTGTGGTCTCCCTCTCCAACAACGTACCGGTGGAGTACACAGACTTAGCGGACGTGTTCTTTAAGAAGAACGTCGAGTTCCTCCCTCCTCATCGACCCTGGGACTGCGCCATCAACCTGCTGCCTGTGGCAGCCCCACCTCGGAACCGGGTCTATCTGCTCTCCAGAGACCAACGCCATGGAGGCGTACATGGAGGACTGCCTGCAGCATGGCTTCGTCCACCTCGCACGCGCAGGCAGGATTCTTTTTTGTGGAGAAGAAGGACTGTGACCTGCGACCATGCATAGTTTACCGGGGCCTCAGCGCCGTCACCGTGAAGTTTTGGTACTCTATGCCGTCAGCCCTGGAGCAGCTGCGGGAGGCCCGGTTCTTCACCAAGCTGGACCTCAGAAAGGCCTACAACCTCATCCGCATCCGGGAGGGAGACGAGTGGAAGACCGCCTTCAGTACCCCCTCCGGCCACTACGAGTACCTCGTCATGCCCTTCGGACTCTCCAACGCACCCTCGCTCCCGGTGCCTCAGCGACCCTAGTCCCACCTAGCCTTGGATTTCGCGATGGGACCTACCATTGTCAGACGGGAACACGGTGGTCCTGCTCGTGATCAACCGGTTTTCCAAGATGGTCCGGTTCCTGCCATTCCACCGTCTCCCCACCGCCATGCAGGTCGCTGAGGTACTGTTTCAGCCGGTCTTCCGCATCTACAGGCTACCGGAGGACATTGTCACGGACCGCGGCCCCCACTTTTCCTCTTGCCTGTGGAAGGCTTTCCTGGCGTGTCTGGGGGCCGCGGCCAGCCTCACATCCGGGTACTACCCACAGGCAAATGGTAAGGAGGAACAGATGGTGCAGGAGCTGAGTAGGTTTCTGCGGGCGTTCCAGCCAGGAGAGTGGGCTCAGCTGCTCCCCTGGGCGGAATACGCTCAGAACAGCCACCACCAATCAAGGTGGTCTTCGGCCGGGCTCCACTACTCTGCCCCTGGTCCAGGGCGTCCTCCAATGTTCCCGCTGTGGATGAGTAGTTTCCCAGAGCTGAAGCTGACTGGCGCATGGTCCGCGTTCGTCTCCAGGTCACCGGAGCGCACCAAAGACGGCAAGCGGATCGCCGGCGTTCCGAAGCGCCAAGGTCCTCCGGAAGGTAAACGATTACACTTTAGCCTTGCCCGTAGAATACAGCCGGATTGCCGGCTGTATCAGTAGTATGTACGTAGTTTCGTCAGATATAAGAGTGAGCCGGGGGCGCACACCTACTCAAGTATCTCTGGGCACGTCGTTGATGAGGTTGAGTGACAGTTACCCTGCCAATCACTGTATTTGATATTCTCGCTCCAACGGCGGTGATTGGCTTGGTTTATAGTAGGCCTGTGCCTACTACAGATACTTTTTTCAGCTGTGTTTCAAAGCTTATATTTTTTGGGCTTTTATTAGTATATAAAGTCAAAATGACAAAAAAGTTTTTAGAAAAGAATTGCATACCCTAGCTTTAAAACAAGGAGAAATGTACTGTGCCTGAATAAGGTCTACTTCTGTTACGGGTGTCAAAATTTCCACTTTTCTTTCATAACTTGACTGTAATTCCCACATTGACTGTAAATTCTCACATTGTTGTTTTTATTCAAATTAACATGCAATCAAAGAAGTATGCTAGATATGTACGATGTCCCTGTAGTAAAGTGTGTCGACACTGTACTACGTGCTAATGAAATATCTAATTTGGAAATTAAAGTGCCATTAAATCTGAATAAAAAGCTATCCAGAAAGAAATAATTCAAAACATTTTAAAAACAAATTACGCAAAAACAAAATGACACAATATAACCCCAATATAGTCAGCATGGCGTACATACATTTACTAATTTAACCATTCATTCATCCATTTACATCCATTTCTGTATTTACAGTATATTAGATTTATGCATTTCATACATACATTTTCAACATTTGTCACACAAGACAGGCGATTCCAATCCCTGCCTCTCCTACTAGATAGTAGCATAGTACTAGACACAGCTGTGTTGCATAACCTGGACTGATTACCACTATACAGTATATAAATTCAGTGACTACTACAAGTCTTGAACTTACTTGCAAGTACTGTATGTTATGGAGTATACCATTTTTCTGATCTAGTTGTATTTGCGTCCTGTGTCAAGTGTTATAGCATTGTGACAAAATCTCCCTACTCACATGGTCTCATCGTTCTGGAATTCGAGCTTTCCTGCGGCCAGTTCGTAATCCTCCCCTCCCTTAGCTGTGCCATCCAGGGTCCGGTAGGGGATCGCCACCATGCCCCTGGCCCCCGATGTCCTCTGCACCTTAACCTCCATCACACCGACACTCTCACTCACCCGCTGGCAAGCACTCTCAAAGGTGAAGATGCCTAGAAGAAATAAAGAAACAAACACAAATGGACGAAGCAAAGTTGAGTAGGTCAGGAGAGTGAAAAAATGAAAGTAAAAGGGGCCTAGTGGTCTAGGTGTTGGACTTCCAGCTGGAAGGTTGTGAGTTGGCCTACCTGTAAGCATCCTTGAGCAAGATGCCTAACCCCTATCTGCTCCATGTAATAGCACTATGTAATTGTAAGTCGCTTTGGATAAAAAGCTAAATTACCTAATTGTAACTTGGAAGCTTAGACTCTCCAAGGTAAATGTACCTGGAATGAAAGAAGGCATGCGAGGCAGAGAAGAGATAATCAGCATTAGATAAACGCCCACTCAGCTTCCATTGCCTCAATTCTCTTTGGATGTCATCAAAGCCCCACAACTAAAAAACAAACCCTGGAGTGGATTGTTTTTAGTTTCCATTTAAATGACTCTCCAAACTCAGCTTACCAAAGAAAGCAATAGAAATACTGTTTTTTTTGTTCCATCAAAAGGTGTTAGAAAATGTACAATTATTTTGCTGTGTGTGTGTTATTAAAAGACAATGGACGAGATAGGTTTTATGCTAACAGATATAGCCATTTTGCTACTCTGTGGCCATGTCCAAATTCTCCGAACTCCGATCTGTAGTAGCCGAGTGTAGTATGTAGTACCCTTGTATGTACGCATACTGATCATTCTAAAATTTTAAGCAGGCATCAGTAGGTGTTATGGAAGCCCAGGCCACTATCAAAGCAACCTGGGCTTCCATAACACCTCAGCAGTTCACAGGCTGATTGCCTCCATACCACGCTGCATGCAGTAATTCATGCAAAAGGAGCCCAGAAGTATTGCATGCATAAATGAACATACTTTTCTGCTGTAAACCGTAATCCTCAAGATTAAAAGAAAAAGCTTAAAAAAGTTTCACTTTTATAATTAAATTACAAAAAGAAAAAAAAAATTCCACGATATTACATTTTTTTTATATTGATATTTTTGTGCGGCGGCTGCTCTCCAGCGGCGAGACCTTGCGTTTGCCCTCGCGGCGTTGATGGCGCAATATGGCCCTCTGACTCCATCGGGAAAAATAAACATGGATTTGAGAGTAATTCTTTACACATTTTAAGGGTTGGTCATATTTTTCAGTGTTACTACTACTACTGCTAAGTACACCATAGCCTTTTGGTCTGTACATCTTTAACAAGCTGTAGTGCTTTGTGGTTTAGGGATGAGAGCAGGCGCGAGCCCGAGAAGAACACGCACAACTTTGACCAGTGAAACGCGTGGAGCGTGAATTTTAATAATTAAACATGAAGCATGTATGTCCTTAGAGCCACCAACAAAGAATAATGACCAACAGCACCTAATGCTGTGGGGTAAACTTAAATATGCTTAATAATTCCCTAACTACATGCACCTGCGCGGAGCTACACCGTAGCAGGTGCGTTATCCAGACAGGAGGCACGTAGCGTGCATGAACGTGTGCACGCCGATCATGACAGTACCCCCCCCCCCCCTTTAGGGCGCGCCTCCTGGCGTCGCCCTTACTATGGCGCAAACCCTCTGGAGGTCGGACCAGGGACGAGCCGCAGGCGCTGGAGCCCTCGGGAGGCCGGACCAGGGATGAGCAGTCGATGCAGGAGCCCTCTGGAGGCTGGACCAGGGATGAGCAGTCGATGCTGGAGCCCTCTGGAGGCCGGACCAGGGATGAGCAGTCGGCAGCTCCAGGGCCGGACTGCGGCAGGATGAGCTCTTCAGCAACTGGACCTGGCTTTGGCTCCAGAGGCACGAGCGGTGTGTGTGAGCGGACAGCGGTTCCTGGGCAGGAATGCGGCGGTGGCTCCACAGCAGCTGGGTCAGGTGATGACCCCAGCAGCGTGCGTGGGCTGGCGGCAGCTCCTGGGCAGGACTGCAGCGGCAGCTCTACAGCGGCTGGGGCAGGCGAGGGCTCCAGCGGCATGAGCGGGCTAGCGGCGGTTCCTGGGCAGGAATGCGGCGGTGGCTCCACAGCAGCAGGGTCAGGCGATGACTCCAGCGACGTGCGTGGGCTGACGGCGGCTCTACAGCGGGTGGGCCAGGCGAAGACGCCAGCGGCGTGAGTGAGCGGACGGAAGCTCCTGGGCAGGACTGCGTTGGCGGCTCTACAGCGGCTGGGTCGGGCAACGATGCCAGCAGCGTGAGTGAGCAGACGGAAGCTCCTGGGCAGGACTGCGTCAGCGGCTCCACGGCAGCTGGGTCAGGCGACGACGCCAGCGGCATGCGTGACCAGGCTGCAGCTCCTGGGTAGGGCTGCGACGACGGCTCCACAGCGCTGAGTCAGACGACGCCAGTAACGTACGTGAGAAGGTAACAGCTCCGGAGACGGTCTGCGGTGGTGTAGACTCCACGGGGGCTGGACCAGACGAAGGCTCCAGCGACGTGAAGGCTCCTTTCTTAACCCTTCTTCCTTTTCCCTTTCTCTCTTCTCTTTCTCTGCCTTTTCTCTCTCCCTCTTCTCTTTCTCATCTCTCTCCCTCTTCTCTTTCTCTGCCTTTTCTTTCTCCTTTCTTTCCCCTTCTTTCTTCTCCCTCTCTCTCTTCTCTTTCTCTACCTTTTCTCTCTCCCTCTCACTCTTCTCTACTCCTACCCTCTCACCTGCTCGCGCTGGAACGTTGCCGACGGCCTCGACCACCGCTGGAGACGAGGGAGGGTGCGCTAGAGTTACTCCGCTCCCCGGCGTGACTGAACTCTGCGCGCAGCTGCGCGACCCATTCCTTGTATGAACGGGGCCTGTGCTGCAAACTCCCCTGAAGCGCTCGTGCCCAGCTAAGCGTGCGACCAGACAGGGAAAACATTAACTGTGTTGCCCGCTCGTCTTCCACTGTCCACGCGCTGTCCTGCCAGCGCTCAAACTCCTTTAAAAATCTCTCCAGGGTCCCCGGAGAGCCGTTGAAACAGGCAGCGGGGCTCCCATGCCCTCGCACATGGATTCAGGTAGGGGAACCCCAGCGCTCTCCGACGTGCCAACCGGGCAGCTCCCCCGGGTGCCGCTCTGCCGAGCTCAAAGCTCCTCCGGCCGCCCCGGCTGGGTAGGTATGCCTGCCCGCGAGGATCTTCGAAGATCCTCTCGCCCCGCGTGAGGAGCGAGGGGCACGCTGGCGACGAGTGACCACGCTGCCCAGTCGTCATCGCTCTCCTCGCCACTGGAGAGGGAGGACTCCCGCCGGTGGAAATGGGGAGCACTCACCTCCTCGCAGTCATCGCCCCACCGCTGAAGTGTGCACGCCAATCGTGACACAAGCAGAATTGTTTCAAACATATATGAGGCTGGTCAGTGTATGTGTTAAACATTAGATATGATAAGATAGATATTATGTACTGTGCAACAAGTTACTTCCCCATTTCCACAGAAAGCGACTCTTCCATGTAGCATTGAAGTATTTCATGCTACAATAAAATTATGGAATAATAGCGTTACCAGGTTGAGTATCACTTTTTTTTCTTTCCATTTCTGGAGGATTTTAATTAACATCGTCTAAACAGAACACATTATAGACGTGACATATTTATTCTAGTTTCTGTCTACAACAGGAAGTTTTTGATGTACAGCAACTGAAATAGTTTGTTTTAATTCTGTTTTATTATAATTACACTTAAGTCATTTAGCAGATGATTTTATCCAAAGCGATTGTTAGGCAACTAACACAGAAAGGGAAGAGGAGCAGTTTATGAGACATATAGCAAGTGTATACCAGTTTACTTCCCGCCGGGTAGATCAGTGCGTTATAAAATAAATTACAAATAGCAGACGCTTTTATTCAAATTGACTTACAATTGCATGCTGCTATTACATGGAGCAGATAGGGGTGGGGCATCTTGCTCAAGGATGCTTACAGGCAGGCCAACAGGTAGGAGTTTCAACCCATGACCTTCTGGCTGGGAATCCAACACCTAGACCCCTAGACTATCCTACCCTACCCCCTCATTCAGGGGGTTAAGCATATCCGCCACAACAATGCCCAAATTCTTAAAATCTTTACACCTGTCGTTTGCAATCCTCGCTATGTCCTAATCTATTTTTTATAGCAGTTTTCGCCCCAACCCCCGCAAACCCCTGACATGGAGGTTTTGCTAGTGGCAGCTATGGCTAGTAACATAACCATGGTTAAAATTTCCTGCCAGAGATCACGGTTGGGGTGATTGATGATGACGGTTCTGGCGCTCTAGTTTAACGCAAGGCTCTCGCCTGGCCGCATTTGCTAGTTTCCCGGCGCAGTGACATCGCTTGCGCCGAAATGGGCATGGGGGCTTAGTAGAGGGTGTGTCCGTCAAAATCAGGTGGCGCAGTGCTAGTTTGGTGTCAAATAAAACCAAACATTGCGCAAGCGTCTCCACCTGGTCAGACCACATCTTAGCACAGATGCAGTTGTTGTGTGGTAGTTTCCGGGCTTTAGGCGGTGCACTAAGTACATACCTATCCAAAATCACACATGCCACTTTCGTGTATGTAATGCAAGTTCAGCTCTCCTGAATAATTTAACTAATGACTACCGTTTCAATCACAAAACCAAATATATGCACGTGTTTCATGGTGGTTTATTCGATGTGCCACATTTTCGCACTTGGCAAACGTGCACTTCATGAACAAGAACATAATTTTTGACAGTTTCTGCCGGTCTGGACTCACATATTGCTAGCCTATTGTTTGCTTTTAAAGGTTTAATTAACTTGGTTAATTAATATCTGTGATAGTTGACCATTGAACATTATGTGTTTATATCCCATAAAGAGGGGAGTATGCCATAATTGCTAT
>JAODLI010002113.1:0-10754 GCA_027575585.1 Percopsis omiscomaycus
TTCATTAAACACAGCCAAAATGGCTTGAAAAACAAAAAAAAAGCGGCACGAAATGTCCCGAGGATCTCCTAAGGGTTGGGTACAATCCTGCATTTGAATTGTTTTAAGTTCCATTGTCTATTTCCAGAGTTTTATAGAAATGTTCATTCGGTGGTTTAAAGTTCCAAAATTGCCATAGCAGACCGGTCTTGTTAAAGGAGAAAAATTGCAGTAAGGAGGGCTACCGGTAATATTTACACTGCATGCTTCTCCTGGGACATGATCCGAGTATCCCTGCATTTACCGTCAGTGTAAATGGGGCTATAGATTCTATTACCTCCCCCATGTACACCCAACATATTTGTAAACTCAGTTTCAAACATAAAGTGAGCTGAGGCAGAAATATTTGGATCTGTGGGCACTAGAATAGTGTACCTATTAAGTGGCTGTTCAGCACTTTGAGCGTTTTGTCCTTGCTGTATTCATGGATTACACATGTCTCTGGATTATCTTTGATGTTGTTGCTTTTTTTTTCAGAGCCCGCTCATTAGATTTCCCACTATGCCGACTGCTGACCCGCTGTGAAATAATACCCCCACTGGATGATTCTTGTTCTAAAATTGATTTATATGGAATAAAGTTGTTCCTGGTATATTGTCATTTCAGTATCTGCCACATCTATGAAGTAAAAACAGCCTTTGTTTTTGTATGGCTATTCCACATACACTACCGTTCAAAAGTTTGGGGTCACTTAAATGTCCTTTTTGTAAGAAATTTTGTCCATTTAAAAAATCTAATTGATCAGAAATACAGTTTAGACATGGTTAATGTTGTACATGACTATTCTGAAAACTGCTGATTCATACTCTACATAGGCGTATTTTCAGCAACCATTCAGTCCTGTATTCCAAGGGCATGTTAAATTCATTTTTTAAAAGGCAAATTGATTAGACCCTCCTGCAATTATGTTGCCACAGCTGAAAACTGTTGCTTAAAGAAGCAATAAGGTTTAACTCAATTTACCCTGATCCAATATTAGATTTGGTGTGAATATAAACCTCCTGTATGACGAATGTGTAATAAGGGGCAGTAACTTAACCTGGCACATTTTAACCATTTCTACAAAAGTTTACTTCTGGATATTATAGTACATGTAAGACTGTTCAGGCATTGGTGTAAAATAAAGATTATACCAGCTATGGAACTATTCCTGCTTCCTATGTGATGGTTAGTAAAAGGCAGAGGCGGTATCTGTTTAAATTTTATTTATCACCCTCTTCCACCCCAACCTTCCAGAGCACAACTGTACACAAAAATAAAATTCTCACTTTTACACAAAACCAGTGCAGAAATGCCAGTGGTCATCTTCCAAAACTACATTCAGAGATCATTCCTAAACAAAGTACAAGACAGTACAAAATACTATGTGGAACACAAGAATAGGTTAAGAGCTGTGCTCACCAACAGCTCTATCCAAAAAATATTTAACCCATTAGAGGCACACAAAACAATCTAATGCCATTTTCTTTTTCACCCCCCCAGCTGTGAGTCTGTACCTGTTGCTAGGTTGAATACAGTGGGGACGGGGTGTAAGCAGATTTTTAAAAAAGGTATCAGATGTGAGGCTTAATTCTATATGTATTGATAAAGCCATCCCAGGTGCTTGGAATGGAACCAAGGGTTAGTAGCAAATCAGCAGAGGGCATGCTTAGTTATTAGCGTAACAGGCTACAATAAAGTGAGTTCTGAGCCCCAGAAAAAGTAACCTGCACATTTAGTGCTTTGGTTGAGGGGTGAGCAGATAGTTGGTATGTCAGAAGTTACACAAATGCCACCAGGTATCCTGGCCTGTCAGTACATCTGCTGGAAGCGCCTAATGTAAATAAGTGTATGCATGTTGGGTGGCGGCAGAAAGTGAAAGTAGTATTGGACATTAAAGAGGGCCTGCCCTAACAGAAAAATAACCTAATAGATAGCGACACAAAGGTTTTGTGTTTTTTGTGTACATAACTTAAATACATTTTAGATATAAATTAGGGGAGGAAAAAAATAGTTCAATAAGCTAAATCTTTAAAAAAAAAAAAAATATTAGCCCTCATATTTGGTGAAAGACAGTAAAAGCTCAAAAGGCACAGCAATGAATGAGTTATTTATCCCTGCAAAAATCTACAAGTCACATTACTAAATTCCCATTGCAACCACTCTTATTAAAATATAAATTAAAAACAATTTCCAATAAAAGCACAGTCCAAGAGTAACAACAAAATTCCCCATACTCAAAAAACTGGATCTACACAAGCTTTACCAGTTACAATTTCTTGAATAAATTAAGGCTTAAAGAGGGGTTGTCATGTTAAAAAGAGCACCCTGATATTTTCAATTCCTGTGCAGTCTAATGCATACCCTGTGTGTTCCACTATGAGGTGTAGCATCTAACTGGTAAGTGTACACATCATGGTTGCCAAGCAACAGTCTGTCCATGTGGCACAGAGTTTCCAATACCTAATATTTAGTGTTGCCCTCCTTGGAGGCTACCTTCCTATGTGCTATGTTTTAAATGCTTTACCTCCAAAACTCACAAGAATACATTCACATGCATCCACCTGTTCTACAGAGCAGAATTCCATCCTGACGTTAGCTGCTCATGTATAACAGCAGACCACTAGACGTACACCAGGTCCTGGCCCTGCCCCCCGGCGCTGATGGCGTCCGGCTGCCCCCCCTGTTCATCGTCGTGTCCTTTTGAGTCTGGCTCATCGTCGTCATAGCCTTCATACTCAATGGGCTTGGGGCAGCTGTAGGGGTGCCCATTGTCATCAAAGAAGCGTCGAAAGGTAAACTCATAAAAGGCATGCTCTGGGTGCTTGCCATTGCGGAACCAGCCGTTAAGGGTGTCGTTGTGGTTTCCCTCGCTGTCACTGCTCCACAGTTTGTCGGGGTCCACTGGGTCAAAGTTAGAGGTGTCTGTGCAGTGTGCGATGGTGGGGATGTAAGGCGCCACCTGCTGGCGCAGGTCACTAGAGAAGTCAATCAATTTTAAGAAAGGCTGAGCCTTGATCTCATCAGCCCCGTTCTTGCCCAGGCGATCCTCAGGGCCACGGCACAACTTAATGATCAGATCGGACGCCTCCGGGCTCAGCTTGGCCTGAGGTGGGACGTGTAGTGTGTTCTGCCAGTTTATCACCTAGGCAACGGCAAGAACATTGGTGCAATAACATTAGGAAGCTTCCAAATACATGGTATGGTAAAACTATTTAAAAAAAAAAAAAAAAACACTACACACCTTCAGCTGGGTTTCCAGGGGTGTGGTTGCTAGAAAGGGAGGCTGCCCGACAACCATTTCATACAAGATGACCCCAACACTCCACCAATCACAGAGCTGGGTGTAACCTTGCGGACGAGAAAGAAAAACATTAACAAAATAAATACAGGAATAAAACAATCATCATCATCATTAAGAATTACTGATTCATCTTATAGCAAGAACAAAACATACCTGTTCTGAGCAGTACTTCCGGGGCTATGTAGTTGGGCGTCCCCACTAAGGAGTGAGCTAGGCAGCGTTGGTGCTGCCTGGCCTTTCTTCTCTCCAGGGGCTTGAGGCGATCCCCGCAGCGACAGTTGGCTGGGTCTTCCCATTCCTTACTGAAGTCCATGCTATCCTGCCTGACGTGGTCGCCTGGAGACAACACAGTAGAGGTCAGGCCTGTCTGGAGGGTATTAAACAGTACGAAGAACCATTGTGCGCCCCCATTTCATTTTTGGTCCATTTAAGTAATACATTTTATAAGTGGGTCCTGAGCTGATGTTCCTAAAGCTTAGCATCCACCAAGAAGATATCTGCTGACACAGCAGGTGGCACAAAAAATCTTCTTGGTGGATACTAGCATTATCGCTTGGCTGAGGTTGTCTGGTGATGTCTGTGGATATCTAGCAATGTCTTTTGTGGAAGAAAAAAACAGTACATTCTGACGAGTTACATTATTATTTTTTTTCAATTAAATAAATGCTGCAGTCGCAGACTGGAATACTACTTTGTTTGCATTAATTACATTCACAGAGCATATGCTTTTATTCAAAGAAGCAGTAGAACTTTTGTGTATTAACATTACAAAATACGTTGAAAGTACATTATAGTGAAAACAATTTACACTAACCACTTTGGTAGTACTTTGAGTCATGCGTCCAGCGGAAGCCGGTGCAGAGACCAAAGTCTGTGAGTTTGATGTGTCCGTCCCGGTCAATCAGAATGTTGTCCGGCTTAATGTCCCTGTGGATGAAGCCCATTTTGTGGACACTCTCCACGGCACACGTGAGTTCGGCGATGTAGAATTGGGCCAGCTCTTCCTTGAAAATGCCCAGCCTGATGAGCAGGCTCATCATGTCTCCCCCGGGGATGTAGTCCATGACAAAGTACAGGTTGTCCTTGTCCTGGAATGAGTAGTAAAGACGCACCACCCATTCGTTGTCTGCCTCAGCTAGGATGTCCCGCTCGGCCTTGACGTGGGCCACCTGGTTCCGGAGCAGCACGTCTTTTTTGCGGAGCGTCTTCATGGCATACAGCGCCCCTGTGTCCTCTTTCCTGGCAAGGCAGACCTCGCCGAAGGCGCCGATGCCCAGAGTTTTGATCCGCTTGAACATTGACTTGTCCATCTTGGCTCGCTTCAGCCGAATGTAGTTGGACTCCTTCTGGCACAGCATCATGCGCATCTGCTCCTGAGCATCTTGGGACAACCCCACCTGAGGCACAAGGAACAATGATAAGGTAAGGGCTACATTAGATAGGACTAAAGACCCTTACATAGACAGATGGACAACAACAGCATGCTGCAAGGGAACAACGCAATGTGAGGCTAGGGATTTATCCACAATGGCCCCCACATAAAGTCATCCCAGTGAGTTTTGTAAAATGCACATGATGTAGGATGATTGTGTGTGTTATATAAAAATATAATTTGTAGTAAAACAAAAGTATATATTTAAATCCATTTCATGCTCTTCGATTAAAAAATTATGTAAGTTAATTTAGTTATTTTTTTAATTTTGGATCATGGCTCAAAAACTTTGAAAACAGTGGCCATCATATATTACTACTAGCTACTATAGGTTACTACAATATAGAAATGCGTAAGCTTTAAAAAAAAGAATAAGAAAAAAAGAATGCACAAGCAGGATTTTGAATCTATAAACAGGGGTGACATGCATTTCCTGGGGCCAGTGGGGCCAACATGCTTTCACAAGAGGACAAGGTGCAGGACGCCAGGCTCCTTTAACATGGATGACTGGTGTGTTGAGTGTTCAGGGTCACAGCCAAGAAGACCGAAACCTTTACCTTTCATATCAGCTATTAGTGACAGCAAGGAGAGAAAGGGCGACAAAGATCAGCTAAGAAAAAGAAAAATAGAAGAAAGCATATAAGGCAGAATGACATATCAGAAAAAAAACACAAAGAGGAAGTAAAGAGGAAAAAGAAGCCATTTTTAAAAATTGCAACATTGATACCTCAAAGGGACACTACTTGATTGGTTTGCATTGCAAAAACGTTTTGTTTAAAACTCAAGAGAGCACATGCATCCGAGTGGCTCCCACTCCTCTCTCTACAGGTCTCATAGGTCAGTGTTTTACACTGGGTGCTGGCCAGGGGTACCGTACACAATCACTAGTTTACGTTTTCAATCATTCACTTATTCAAGTAGGTCTGTCACCCTCGCTTGAAATTATTTCTTTCTTCTTCACAAAAACATGTAGATCTATATACAGCATACATTTAAACTAAGCTATCCATTTGTTATATAGATTTTGTTTTCTCTAAATGAAACATCTGTCATTCTCAATTCTCATTCACCGTTCATTTCATGTTCAATTAGAATGATTTGGAACAAAACTTGTGCATTCAGTAGAGTAAGCCTATATGAATATTGAACGGGAGTTGTGCAAACCATTTAGTTTTGTATTCAAGCCACATGCATAGTGTTTCAAACAAACACTGATCCAGGGTACAGCTAGCGATGCACTGATTGATCAGCTACCAATCATAATCCCATCATCTAAATCACATGATCACATCAGCCAATCTCGGTAAGTAAGAATCATGTTGTCTAATCTGTGTTTTCGTTTTATTTTATGTTTAGCTAAATTGTGATTCAATCTCACCCCTCTCTCTCTCTCACACTCACACACAGCGCAAATGTGTTTCTCCTGCCCAATATAGATCACCCAACATAAGGAAAACGTTGAGGTTTCCAGTCTGTCTTGTATAGTGAAGTCGACTGTGTGTGAGGCTATCTGGCTGAAGGGGACCGGTTTGCCTGTTTAATCTGTGCCAAACGAGCAAATGCTTAGTTGAGTTTTTACAGATGGAAAAGAAAAAAGTATTTCCCAGCAAAATACATGGTGACTGTAGTCATAATGCTATACAGAGAAGTGCTGTTGCTTTGGTCTGCATCAGCCAGTGATGAGTTTGACTATCGTATATTTTCTTGAAACAACATTTGGGTGCGTTTAATAGATGGAACATTTGCCAAGCTCAATAAACTTCATTTTAGTTTAAACGTTTCACTAAACTGTTCAATCAACTCAACGCACCCCTTATGAAGTAACACTCAGCTGGAATAGTAAACAGCATGCACACGCACTTTGTGCATGCATCACTCCACCGCCCGAGTGCGCTGTAGATACTAGTGATGCAACAGTACAGTGAGCCCACGGTTCAATAGGTATCTTTTATATTTAAGAAAAGAAGAAAAACACATTGCATTTTTAACATTGAACTCTTTACACTCACTTGCAACAGAGGTTCCCGGAACAACAGGTAGAACACTAGATTGGGTGTATGTCAATTTGTTTTCAATTTCTCCCCGTGATGTTTTGTACAGTTCGGGAATTACTTTACTGCTGAAATGTGTGTGGGGAGGGATATTGTAATGCAGCTCTTTCGTCAGGTGACAAAATCCTGAGTCATTAACCACCAAACAGGGCTGTAAATCTTTAGCTATTATTACCCCCATTGCGTTATTTCTTTATGTTTATGAATTTATTGCAAATTGTTGTTGGAAGGCAGTGGTGATAGAATATTTCCATTGTCACAGGGTGAAAACATATCCGCTTTTAGTTTCCTCTCTGTTCTCCAGCTTGTATTTGCATACATATGCTGCTACAAATTCAGCCAAAATAAGGCATCTTAAAAAAGGTAGCTGCCTTCTGTTGATTTTCAATTGGGGCATGACTACATTTCAAGATAATGCATATGCTGCCTACTTAGGCAGCATCCTGACGATTGGAACGCAGCCAGAGGCTTCCAAAGAAGCCGAAATCTACAATGAGGGTTAAGGTGAAAAACAACGGCAACCATCAGCTGTGGTGTTTGGTAGAGCCTTAAAAAAAACAAAAAACATGATTGGTGCATCCCTAGTGTATGCCAACACACCATCAAGCAGTGTCCCTTAAATTCCTGGTGTTTTTTATTAATTTATTTTGGAGCTTTATTATACGGTCACTTGCTGCCCTCCTCTGCTTCAAACCAAATTAAGTCTTCCCGATCCAGGCAAACTGTACATTAAAATGTTTAAAAAGGTATTGTTTAAACACCGGTAGTAAAACAGTGTCATCAAATACAGAAAGCTGATGCTACTCCTTCTCCTCCTCCTACTCCTCCTCCTACTACTGATCACTCTCTCACCCTCTGCATTTCGCTCTCCAGCTGTTTCCTCCTGCGAATTCTCTGCTGGTGGTTCTTCAGGATGTTCTCCACGTGCTGCTCCATGAAGAACTTAAAGGCCTGGGGGGAGTACAAAGGCACTCTGGATGACTCCCCCCGCCTCTCCTCATCCTTCTTGTTGCGCCGCACGGGCACAGGAGAGGTGGTGATCTGTTTCTTCTCCTTCTCTGTAGCAGCACTACTTTCTGAGCCGTCTGCCATCTTGTCACCAGAGCTACTGCCACCTACTTCCTCCACCTCTGTTGGCTCCTCTCTCCCGACCTTGGCTGCCGCTGGGTCGTAGGCCGGGGGGCAGGCAGCTGGGGCCTGCTGGAGCAGGTGCTTAGGGTAAGGGGGAGGGGGGCCCTGATAGCTGGGCACCTCTGGAGGGTTCTGAGACACTGGATCTAGAAGTTCTGGATAGTTATTTGCAGGCAGAGGGGGTGGGGGCTGCTGCTGCATCCATGGGGGGTGTGTTGGAGCGATGGCGGTGTGCAGCTCGGGCTTCTGGACCCGCATGCTCTTAACGGGCTGCAGGATGGGGGCTTGCGTGATGGCGGTCACCGTGGTGGCAGAGGGCTGCGAGGTGGCCGGGTGGGCTGGCCGGCCGCTTAGCTGTTGGCTGTTGAAGGAGTTGGAGCGGACTGGCATGTTGTGCTGCCATGAAGGGGACAGGTCCTGGTTGGTGCCATTACTGGGGGACGACTGGGGCTGGGAGGCAGCAAGCGGAGCTTGGGACCAGGACTGGGGGGACGCCACGTTGTACATATCCAGGTTGTGGCTGTTTCTGTTGGGAACCAGCATGGACTGAGGCAGGTTGCCTCCGTTGACGTAAGAGGGCGAGGAAGCGGGTCCTCCGGTCTGCTGGTCAGTGGCACTCTGCCAGCTGCTCTGGGTGACCGGGTATGGGGGAGGGGGCTGTCTGACCACCCCAGTCACGTAATCTGGGTGTGAGGAGCCGTTCTGAGACCAACTGGATGGGAAGGTGAATTTGTTTCCTCCAGAGCTCTGCATTATGATGGGCTGGCGTCCCACAGGTACAGGGCTGATTCCACGCTGGTTTTGGGGAGACTGGGCTGAGAATCCATCTGGCCACGGCCCTTGGGGCACCAAGTAATCCATGTTTCCAGAGAAGCGCTTGGTTGATGGGTTGTTGTCCCAGGCAGGCGGGGGAGGGGTTGCCCCTCGATTTGGCGGAGGAGTGACGCTGCGCACCTGAGGTGGCAGGGGAGTGTTGACTCTCTGGTTGCTTCCAGGGTGAGCTTGGGGAAATGCTGACGATGCACGGGCTGCAAGGTCTCCCTGGGGTCCAGGGCTGTCAGAACGGTACATCATCCCATCCACCATGATGGGACCATGTCTTTGAACTAGAGACTCCTTGGATCCCTTCCAGCTTGCTCTCCTCACCACAGGTTGCGGGATATGAGAAGCACCTGCCGAGTAAAACAACAAAAAAGAACACAAGACCAGAATCAAAACCAAACAGTAGAATATTGTTGAGATTATTTAATCAAAACACATTAGAACAATCAAAACAGATGCCATCCCCTCAACATGTTGACAATGGCATTGATTGATCTCAATGCCTTTGTCAACGTTTATCGTCATTCCATCTGCAAGCCTAACCCAAATCCTGCAACAATGGCAGGCTCCATGAGCAAGCCTGAATAAAAGAGGAGAAAGCCAGCAGTTGTCCCAGAAGACGGTGTGACGCACCTGGGGGTTTCATGCCTGCATTGACAGGGCGGGCAGTGGCAGCAGCCATCTGCTCTCTTATCGGGTCCTGATAGCTCATCTTACTACTGTACTCTAGTGCTTCCTCCATACTGCGACTGTTTGTCTGCTTCAGGGCACGAACCATCATTTCCTACAAAAAAAAAAAAGCAAAATCTTACAAAGGCAAACAATGCACAACCGTAGCTGAATGTGTGGCCTAATTTAACTCTGAAGGCGCAATTGACGGTCAAAAACTCAAAATGTAGCCCTGATTGTTTAAAAGAAGTGCTTGACATTCCAGATGCCAACTGAAACATGACTCCAACTGCTCAAGCTGGTCATTCCACATTACATGGTTTTCATATTTCAAGAAGTCTCTTTGCAACATCCAAAAACAACAGTGTGGCAACACTTCAGGTATTCAACTATACCAAATTCGTTTTACAATTACTTTTCTTTCAATCTTTGACACCGACTTATCGCTTAGTTATTGTGGTCTCTCTTTATATTATTGCACATATAAACAGAGCATGCTACTATCGATTATCTCCATATAATAGTGGTCAAACATCACTTGAGCACTTCCGGGAGCGCACACCATGCATTTGTTTCCATTGCTTCTTTAGCAGTCCGTCTAAAGAGAGCGTCTCCAATAAAAGTATAACTGTATTGTACAGTTATACCTCACTACCATAAAGCTGAATGAAATTAACAAAACAAGAGATTAATGCAGCTTTAAAACACAAATAGAAAATGCACAGCTCTGACATATGATGTTTTCTCTCACCTCACTCTCACCACGCTCTAGCAGCATCTGTTTGTTAACCTCACTTGTCCGACCTGATGTGCTCGGCTCATTTGCAAAAGGCATCAAAGACTTGCGGATCTCTTGCAAAGCCTTATGGTAGGGGTTTTTAGGGTTGCTACAACGCCCTTGTTGCCTTGGGTCTTCGGGCAGCATTTTCCCAGCACCCCCCACATCAACTTTTGGTGGCTCAGCGGGCCTAGACAGGTTCCGGAGACTCTCTCGTATTTCCTGCAGCATTTGTTGGCTATTGCCACTGTAGTTGCTGGCAGGGAATGTCTTGGGTCTCATCTGTCTATATCCTTCGGGTTTCTCCCCTCTCTTCATGAAATAACATGTGTGTCAACAGCCAAAGGGATGAACACGACGGTATGCAGTTCTGGTTTACTGCGTTGAGTGTTAGGGAAACCGGTCTGCACTGTCTTACATCATATCTGCATTCCTCTAAAATATGAAGTATAAATAAAAGATAAATACATTTAGTTCACAGAGATATTCCATTAGATGATTTACAATGGAATACTAGTTTATTGTAAAGCTAGTCACGCGTCATTTTTT
>JAODLI010002114.1:0-10753 GCA_027575585.1 Percopsis omiscomaycus
CCCCCCCCCCCCCCCCCCCCCCCCCCCCCCCCCCCCCCCCCCCCCCCCCCCCCCCCCCCCCCCCCCCCCACACATTTTTGAACAATTTAATACTTAATACATGAATATTGGTGAAAAGATCATGTTCTAATATCAGAAGTTACTTAAAACCATTTATAAATTAAAAACTTCTTCCTCTTCCTATGTATACAGTGCCTAGTGTAGCCAAAACCAGCAATATAGAAATTATTCACTTTTTTTAATTGGATGGGTTTTCTGGGTCATTTAGCGTCTGCTAAATAACCTAATTGGATCCTCTTTATGTTCACATAAGTATTGTTCAAGACTGTTGCCAGGGAATGGTATGAGACCCCTCAGACAACCCCCCCCCTCCCCCCAATTTCCTGCACATACAGTACAAAATCAAGCTCAGCCAACCCCTTTTGGAAAAAAACATGGTTGTGTTGGAATGGCATTATTAATAAGCCTATTATTTAAATATTGTTTTTTATACATACTGTAAGTTTTCCATAGTGCGCGTGCGGACTGATTATTCTGCTAGGCCGTTAGGTTATTATAGTTTTATACAGACAATTTATAGAAATGTTTAAATGCAATGTTAGTAAAACAGGCTGCATTTATTCTAATTAAAATATATGATCACCGAGATCATAATTTTACACCATATTGTTATTGTATTATTTATTTTAGTAGATGTGTTGTATTTAGTGTACTACAATGCAAAAGATAACTTTTTTTTATGCTAGTCATGGTTTTTATTAGTTTTTTTCTCTCTCTATAAAAGCAGCTTTGGTCACTGGGTTAATACACTGAGAACACTCAGAAGTGGTTCAATAAAAAATGAGGGCATACAACAAAGCCCTTTAATACTAACGTAAAGTAAACAGCCGCAGTTATAAAAGAAGCCCTTTTCTGCCCTCTGTAATGCTTATGTAATGCACTACGCCATAATTGACTACATTATATCACTGTTTACTATCCATAAATGACTATAAACACATAAAAATGTATGCATGGCACGGAATTCTGCTCAACCATTTTATTTTTCAAAAATATTTTGATTGACCTCAAGTACATCAAAACAGTTTGCTCAAATACAGTTTGGTCTTAATGCCTATATGTTTTTCTTGAATGAACACAATTGCATCCGCATATACAGTTCAAAAACTACATTAACAATATTTTGTTTAGAATGGGTACATAATAATACACAATTGCCCTTTGAAATGTGAAAATGCACAGCCACAATTTCCGTTTTCAATATGATTTCAAAGTTGTGCTATTGATCTTCAGTCGGTTTCCTTTGTTTCAAACCAGTAGATTTACAGAAGGAAACATTGCACTATTCTCCTCTCGAAGAGCAAGCAGAAAACACTGAACAGTTCATTCATAATGAACAGACAAAAAGCACCAATAGAACTGAAGTCATGTTCAGTTAAATGTCAGTCCATTACATTTCTGTGTGTGAGAGCCAGTGTCCAAGAGCGTTCTTTGTGCAAAGCGGTGTGAAGGCTCTCACTGTTCCGCCACTGGTAGATGTCCTTAGAAGAGGACCCGCCACTGCTTCACCGGGCGACAAGGGTCCGTTGGATGTGTGGCAGCCCCATTACACACAGCCGTTTTCCTGTCTGGGCTTGTACGCCACTGGGGTGTGTGGTGGAGGGTACAGGGAGGGAGCCAGTGTGCACAGAAACCCAGACAACAGTGTGAGACCCAGACCCCCCCAGGCACAAAACATGGACCAACCATACCCGTGACTGATATCCTCTGGTATTCCATACATGTAGCGAGGATAGCGAGACAGCTCAAAGTTGATCCCAGCTACGCATGTGCACAAGGAGATAATGCAACAGGTTCCTGTTCGAAAGGACACAAAAATACATAAACACGATTTTAATCTGCCTTGCCACACATATCTCGAATGCAACATTTCCTTGAATGAGTCTGGTTATCCTACTGTTTATAACAAGGACTCTACTGCCCCCCTGTGGTACTTTACAGTACTGCTATACATGCAAAGAAGGTCTCACCTCCCATGAGGAACAGAAGTCCAGCTACGTACTGCATCAAATCGTGCTCCTTACAGCAGCCTAGCACGCCTATGAACCAGCCAAAGAGGATAATGGATATGGCCATACCTATGAAGCTAGCCGTCATCCTCTGTAGGTCTATTAGGAGAACGAGATGACATTTTTTTTATTATTAAAGATTTAGTAATTTAATGAATACGGAAGAGGTACCGGGGAACTTACGGAGTGCATGCCACTCGTCCTGCCTTATTGTCTTGGTCAGGTTGATTGGCAGATTCCTAGGCAACGCGGAAGAGGAGTAGTAGTATTTTATTGGGGTGCAGCGCTGAACCAATCCTGTGGATGTAAACAACACAAAGAGGCTGTCATGTAACGCTGAGATATTAGCTTTGAAGATATCTGCCCTCCCTCCCAGCTCACACATCATTCTAGAATGAACACATATTTCTCTATTTCCTATAGCGTGATTAGAACTGAAAAAAGCATGGAACACTGCGTCGTATTTGACGACTGCATTCCCCATAGGCTACTGCACAGTTTATGGAGGAACGCGCTTGGCATCAGCACCTTGGATAGCGCATTCATGCACAAACCATTGGAATATCCATGCATAGGCTAGAATACCCACACCCCACCCACGCACACAGTCATCGGCAAACGGCATTGTAAACAGACGTTATTTGTGTGGAAAACCATATTTAGGTTGACGTCGCGTAGGCTACTACCGCAGACGTTTTCATAATTTACCTTTAAAGATAAGATCCTCTGTCTCCAAATCAAATCCCTCCCGATGACACTTTCTCCACAGTCCGGTGATGGTTGAGTTGAAGTGCCGACTGCAGAGAGATTCCATGGCCGGGGCAGGAGGCAAGCTGTGCCGTTTAGCCCGCAGTAGTGTTGCTCCACTGGAGCCTTTTCTCTCAACATTACTCCCCTTTGGTAGCATACGAAGTGGGAGGTTGTTGTTGGAAATATAAATGTATCCAGGGTCGTTTCTTTTGTTTGAATAATTCTTGCAGCGCTCCCGGTGTCTCCTTGCATCAGTTTCATACCAGTTGTCAGTACTGATTGCTATTGCTATCAATCCTAAAGCACAAAACGACAAAAAAAGACCCGCCACGGTTAAAGTCCTCATAGCAGCCATGTTCCATTCGTATTTCGCCCCTATGCCTTGTTATTTTCACGGGACTGTCTAGCGAAAGATTCCCAATCCTTTCCGTTCCTTGTTCCTTATGTTATCAATGTAGGCCTACTAGTTGGTGGCGATACAATTCTACATAAACGGACGGAAATATACAATTCTGAAAAATTCCGATAGCCTTCATTTCCTTGATTGGTCAAACAGCAATTAAAATCCTTAATTTTCGACGAAGGGAAAATTCATATGGGCCTGGATATTTTGGTTGCTCCTCTAAGCCTCTCAACTATAACCTAT
Source organism: Percopsis omiscomaycus (assembly GCA_027575585.1). Lineage (NCBI taxonomy): Eukaryota > Metazoa > Chordata > Actinopteri > Percopsiformes > Percopsidae > Percopsis > Percopsis omiscomaycus. The sequence goes on from JAODLI010002114.1 coordinate 3,466, forward strand.
TGTTTTATCTTTCCAGTAGATGGCGACAGATCAAATATTGGTAGCACAAATAAGACAAGGCCTGCACATATACAGGTTTATTATCACATAAATCCCATATTTTCATGCTGTGTTAGCGATATCTCTCAATCTCATTATAAAAATATGGGCCAAACATTCTAAATTAATTTACCTTTTTTTTACAGAACCACAACTGTGTCTAACTGTCTGCATCAATATATTTGTTTTTTATGCTGATCGAATATACTTCCTTAAAATAAACCACATAACTATGGTTTTTGAAAGGGAACAAGCCATAATACAACAAGCAGTTTTGTTTTCAGCTTTACACCTACTATACAATGATGGTATATGGCTCATTAGTGCAATATATTCAAAAACAGTTGAAAAGGAAGTCCTAATGTGTTCCTTTGACATTCATTTGTAACGTGGATTTTGCTAGGATTATTACATAGATTTTGTTATCCATAAGAATTGTAGATACTTGCTTGCCCTTATGCCGCATTCGAATTGTTTCCTCTGACATTATATTTCAATCTCTGCTAATGTTTCTGACCAACATTATGGCAAAAATGTGTATATTATAGTATGTATATTAGTTTTGCAAATCATTATTTAAAATATAATCCATGTCATTGGCTCATTGCCCTAGTATGTCATCTGGAACTCAACAAATAGATGACACGAATATAGAAGATGCAGCATTTTTCACATTTTGACACTTTCAGTTCCTAATTTGTCCAGTTAATGTTCTGCAATGTGTTGGATGTTTCTCAATAGCGCGGCTGGACAAATATAACATTTAGATCAGATACAAGAATAAACACATAATGGACAGCTTTGTTCCATCATCTGTAAGTTAAGTATTTAATAAATCATTATTTTTTTTTATGTTGAAATTAATGTTACAGTAATGTAGGTCTGTGTCAGTATTCTGTAATACGTTACTTGACAAACAACACAATCTTCTCAACACAACTTAATTTTGTCTTTGCCAAAGGCTTCAGACATTATTTCAAGTGGAACAGAGAATTATCAGCCCCAAACGGAGTTGTACTCCTACTTCCCAGGAGAGAACCATGAAGGTCAGTGAACTAGATAAAAGCGTGAAAAACACTAATCAAGGCACGGTTAAGTGCTTGACCCCTTTCATGTGTTCAGACCATAGGTGGACCTACCATCATGACCGCGTTCAAGCGATCACCTTCAGGAATTCTCCGGGAAACCACTTCACGGAGCTTCAGTGTGTTTCCGCTCAGCAAGTCCTACAGCCCTATTTCTACACGGATGAGACTTTACCTTCGCCCCTGGACCCATCGCTCGGTGCTTTTTCATTGTCACACCAAGTAAGTTTTTACATTCAGATCTCACAGATATGTTTGTTTGGGGTTTTTTGTGCCAATATTCTGAAATATCATGTCGTACAGATTCCGAAAACAAGCCATCATCATGATGTTTTTTATTATCTGGTCATTAATATTAAGAAGCTAAGCAACCACAATGGTTTCACATTTTAGTCATCAGCTTATTTCATCCTAAATTACAATGACTATTCAGTATTTAGGAGCAGGGAGGGGTTGTGGAGGCCTGTGTTATTAAGGGCTGCTAACAGGCATGTCAGAAATTGAATCCAGGATCTTAATGCTGAGGGACAATATAATATTGTCTGTATAAAAGGAATATGTTCATTATATTTACACCAAGTTACACCAGCTGATTCACTCCAAATCTCCCCAAAGGCTCTTATTTGTTTACTCATATGATTGGAGACCGCAGAACTGGCTCACGTGACGAGCCGTTGAAACTTTTTTGGTATACTTCCTCATTTTGAACAAAGACAATTTCCCTATAAAGCTAACCAATAGCAGACAGCGGATAACTGTGTCAAAATGCACCTCTTTGTGAACACTTAAAATGTCATGACACAGGGCATGCTATTCTCTGACTCTTCCCCCGTAGATCCCATATTACGCCCACACTCTGTCCTACCAACCCACCGAAACGTCTTCCCATTGTGGCTCGGAGGCAACACCAAAAAGAAATAGTCCTCTTTTTGAAGTATCAGAAGAGGAGGATGGATATGAAGACAATAATAGGCCTACCTTTCCTAGAAGGGATGATATCAGTAAGTACAGTTAATAAAATTATTTCATAGAATTAAATAAACTCCCTGAAGTATCCTGACAATATAATTTCTTAACAGCCTTAAGCCAAAAATCTTGTATTTCCAATCCAGGCACCAAGAGGAAAATCCGCTTGTATCAGTTTCTTCTGGATTTGCTAGGAAATGGTGATATGAGTGAAAGTATCTGGTGGGTGGACAAGGAAAAAGGCATTTTTCAGTTCTCCACTAAAAACAAAGAAGCTCTGGCCAGCCGCTGGGGTACTCAGAAAGGAAACCGCAAACAAATGACCTATCAAAAGATGGCTCGAGCTCTGAGGAACTACAGCAAGACTGGGGAGATTAAAAAAATAAAGAAGAAACTTACGTACCAGTTCAGTGGGGAAGTGTTAAGGAAACTCTACTCTACTAGGAGTGGGAGTCAGTTTACTCATTAATTACAGGACAGTGCTGACCATTCTTTGTAGGCCGGCTCATTTATTGAGGATTATTTAGGTCACATGCTCATGTCATTTTGTAGTTTTGCTAAAATAGGCCATATATAATTTTTTATTTATTTACAAATAAGTGTCAGTACTTAGTATGAAGCATCATTACACTTTGTCATCATCATACTGTGTGAGTGAATGTATGTGTGTGTGTGTGTGTGTGTGTGTGTGTGTGTGTGTGTGTGTGTGTGTGTGTGTGTGTGTGTGTGTGTGTGTGAGTGAGAGAGAGAGATAGAGAAAGAGGCGGAGACGGAGACGGAGAGAGAATGTTTTCATATCTACACTGAATGCATTTAAAGTGGCTTTTTTACACACCTTACGAGGTGGGGCACCTCAACATATCTAAATCAGAGGACCTCGAAAGGCATATTCAATCAATAAAACTGCTTTGATTAATTACTTGATTATTGTCAATTGCCTGTGATACTATTCTATTCTGTTTGTCAATTTCTCTAATGTACCCCTACACTCAAATGTGTTTTCCTTGTGTTTAACTCATCCAGAGGCTTGTCCTTAGCTAAATCAACCAGTATTCGTCTAGTATTTCCAAACATGGCAACATTGTGCGATTTTAGGATGACATCCAGAGCAAGGAACCTCCTTCAACTATTAACCGGATGATCTGAAATGGTGAGATTTTACTATAAAAATCAGCATCAATGGGATCCGTCTACTGCACATGAAGCATTTTCTGATGCCTGATTGCAACCACCCAGGACCACAGCAGCAAGTGCTAGTAAACATGTACATCTAAATTATTGAACGATGTCTGACAGCTATTGCTAACTTAGCTGTAGTACATTGCGACATTGCAACTGAGTTGTTGGGTGGCTGGCTAAAATCTGTTACTGTGTATTACAGTATTATAGACATCTATCTGGCTTGGAAAATAGTCAATAGTCATATATAAATTGTGCATGTTATATTGTAAACCCGTTGGTAAGTGATCCCATGATGGGCTAGTTATATACAGTTGGTGTCTATATACATAGGTAGGACATTCTGCTTAATACCATTTTGATCCAGATTAATCTAATATATTTGGAATTTATAACAGTGCAAGCCACATACCCTCAGTAACAGTTGGCTACACACGTATGCTTGTAATTCTCCAATATCCCTGTTTGTCATTACAAATTGACACACATTGGGGTTCTGGCAGCCATGTTTAAGAAAAAAGGTCAGAGTTTGGGCATTTTTTAAAGCCCCCAAAACGTTTTTTTTATTATGTATTTTTATAACAATGGGTGTAACATTATCAAAATATGGTTAAATTTGGTCAAGGTTAGACACTGATCTAATAATACATAAGATACTTAAATTCTCTCCAAATAAAAAAAAAATTAAAGTCCACTCCCCATCCATCCAACACCAACAAAACATGCAGGTCATATTATACAATTTTTTAAATTGTTGCTAAAATGAACCCAATAATTCAGGCCATGTCCATACTAGCACGGGTAAATTTTTTACATGGGTAAAACAACGTTTTTGACGACGAGGCCACACTACCGTTTTCGCCTCCATTTAAAAAAGTGTGCACGCCCATACCGAACTGAAGGTACTCCGGTGGAAAACGCATACGTCATTTAACTGTGCATGCTCAGCTTGCTTCCACTTGTGTTATTTACCACCAGACAATGAGGTAAAACCTAAAACTCATTTAACTCTAAAAGTAAGCAACAATTATACGGTAAAGTCACAAAAGCTGTGGAAAATATGCACTGGGAGATAAGCCGGAGCAAATATGGTGGCATATTAGACAGGAGAGTCTAGTGGTCTAGGTGTTGGATTCCCAGCCATAAGGTTGGGGGTTCGAGACCCAGAGTTGGCTTACCTGTAAGCATTCTTGAGAAAGATGCCTAACCCCTATCTGCTCCATGTAATAGCAGCATGTAATTGTAAGATAGAAGCATATACAAAAAGATTTATAAGAGAACTCGTTTACACTTCTTCGCCTTAGAAATAGAGATGAAACAGAAATATAGAATGACCCTACGGTAGACAGAACCATAGACATTAGAATAATTACAAAAATGTCTAAAATATTTCTATGACCAGAACTGGTAAAAAACAAAGGCAATAGGCTACATCACAGCGACAAAAAAAAGTAAGCCCTGGCTTCTAGTGACTGCTTATAGCAAGCTGTTTTAGCTGTTTTGTTATAATTGTAAATAAATTCTTCCTAGTCAAAAACAACATTTCAGATATCCACAGACATTCCTCCTAGCCACAATTTTCCTTTCAAATATCCACAACGTCATTCTCACTAGGACAAATTACGTCACTTTTGCCATTCATGTGTATTGGGCTTTCAATTTCAGATCTCCACAATAAAACGGCCCATACACCGGCCACACGTTCCGTGCCGTAACGTTCGTTCAATCCGACCAATGAGATACCAGAGTGGGTTCTAGTGCAAAATTCAAATTAGTTGACTGACGATCAGCAAGCGTAAAACAGCGACGGAGTCTCTCGTTTTTAAATATTACTTTTATTCCAGTAACGTTAAGTGTTTTTCAACCCTGGTCCTGGGAACCCACTGCCCTGAATGTTTTAGATGTCCAGCTCCAAAATACCTCTTTCCAATGAATGGGTCGTCATCAATATCTCTAGCTGCCTGATAACGACCCATTTATTTGAATCAGGTGTGTTGGAGCAGGGAGACATCTAAAACATACATGGCAGTGGGTCCCAAGGACCAGGGTTGGAGAACGCCGCCGTATTGTTTTCGATCTTCAAAGCTTGGATTGAACTGTGGCCATGAGAAGGAGGTTAGTAAATGAAAGTATACTGTAGGCTACTATTTAATGACTGGTAACACACACCGAGCAAACAACAAAAAACATTATTCCTTTATCGTTACTATTTGTAATTTGAGGTAACTGTAACTGTGTTAACGTTAGCTCAAAGTTATGGTATTGAACTCATTTTTAAACCCGATAACGAACTCGGACAGGAAATGAACAGTAATATGCCTAACGTTACTGCTTCCAAATCAATTTTTAAAGGGGACATGGAATGGAAAACTGTATTTACCTTGGGAGAGTTCGGTACATGGAACTGACAGACCGTAAACCTCAAACACTGTTGTCTCCTCCTTAGAATGCAAACCAAACATATGCAAAAGAGGGCAGTAAAACGGTCCAATTCCAGGACTATTGCGTAACAGTTCCTGTCGCAGGAACACTTACTACATTTAAATACTCCAGCCCACCAAATAAGAAAAGATGAGGGAAAATATCAGTTTTATTAAATCTGCAACACTAAAGAAAAGAACAAGTTGAACACATTGAAGTTGTTTTTAACAACTGGAAAACGGGGCATATCCAGTGCCATGAATACCTGATTGTCTTGGTATGGTAATTGCTTGAACATGGTCCGAGTTAGCTTGTAGCTTCATTATAAAGACATTGGAAAAGAGTTATACGATGGAAAGCAAATGCAGGTACCCAGGAGGCTTTGGAAATGCAACAGAACTTGGAATGGAACGAGTCTGGTGTGGGTTCCATAGACTGTATAAATAAAGGTTCTGACCAGGGGCGTCAGCTGCACTGTTAAAAATCCGGGGCTAAGCCCAGATTCTTGTGTGTGTGGGGGGGACACTAGGCCGTCAGTGTAAGTAAAAATAATAAGTTGCCGTATGCGCTCAGAACCAGTGTGCAATGCACAAATTAACGGTACATGTATAGTAAAGCTAACCTCACACACACTGTGTGCGCGCGTAGTGCATAGGGTCTTTGCATGCGGGGGTGAAGTCACATCTCGTGAACTTCAAACAAAATGTAGCAACATTATCGCGCTCTTGGCAGACCCGTGAGACAGGCTGCATCATGAACATTATTGCATATTCATACAGAAAAGGCCCTACACCTTGCAAAATTTGCATAGTTTAATATTATTTCACAGTAATGGTGGGACAGAGACCATTATTGAAAACAAAAGGATGTATACGTCACTTGTCGTTGTGATTTGATGCAACTCTATAGAAAGCCTCGAGTGCAGTTCTAGAGTTACATTAGTAACGTAATGAAAGCTCAACAGGCTGCGCCTACAACGGGTTGGGTGTGTGTCAGACACGAGACTGTAGACGCATGTATATTTATCTATTGATAAATGTACTTATTGGAAAGCGACTTACTCACAAATGGACATGTTGCTCCCGTTTGAGCAATTGAGGTGCCTCGCTGTAAACCAGCCAATTGGAGTAAAGCTCATTAAATATTTTACAATCTATCCATCCATCGTTGTCCGCTTATCCGAAGTCAGGTCGCAGTGGCAGCAGCTCCAGCAGAGGACCCCAAACTTCCCTTTCCCGCGCCACATTAACCAGCTCTGACTGGGGGATCCTGAGGTGTTCCCAGGCCAGGTTGGAGATATAGTCCCTCCACCTAGTCCTGGGTCTTCCCCGAGGCCTTCTCCCAGCTGGACGTGCCTGGAACACCTCCCAAGGGAGGCGCCTAGGGGGCATCCTTACCAGATGCCCAAACCACCTCAACTGGCTCCTTTCGACGCAAAGGAGCAGCGGCTCTACTCTAAGGGAAACCCATTTCAGCCGCTTGTACCCTTGATCTCGTTCTTTCGGTCATGACCCAGCCTTAATGACCATAGGTGAGGGTAGGAACAAAAATTGACCGGTAGATCGAAAGCTTTGCCTTCTGGCTCAGCTCTCTTTTCG
>JAODLI010002115.1:0-10753 GCA_027575585.1 Percopsis omiscomaycus
CGATATGGTCTAATTCCATATCCCATTTAAAAATATATCGATATATTTTTTATATCGATATATCGCCCAGCCCTAGTCACTCTGGACATGACAAAAGGCATAGCGCTGGGCTGGCACTGTCCTGTGTTAGCACATACTGACGTTGACATTGATTTTGCCTCTGTTTATTAAAGCTATCTAATTACCTCCAAATCAGCACAAATGAAAAAATAAATGGAGGCCAGTGTAAGAAACATCCGGGGCCTGTTTTACACATTTATTTATAATTGCTTTGTTTGATTCATGGAATTGATAGACAACACTATTTATTGTTACAATAAATAATGTATTTCATCCGGAACCCCTTAATTTGAACTCAAAACCTACTTTCGTAATTGTATTAAAGGCTAAATACCTCTCAATATATTTTAAATACCCTCCTGAGAAACTAGGTTGGCCTTAAGGGTTTGGCTAGTGGACCCAAGTAAGTTATTTGAAAATGAAAGATTTCACAGCCACCGTCTTAGCGGAGATTTTCTTGCCTGGGAAACAATTAATTTTCTTCAAGATAATCCTTTCAGTTCTCCTTTGTGTACACTTAAATTAGTGTCAAAATTGTGGATTATGATCTATCAAAATGCACTGGTATTTTGTTACAATGATGAGATCATCCGTGTCAAAAACCATATTTCTCCGGCTACCAGATACATATCTGCAATAACCAACGTAGTAGTGCCAGTGTCACCGTATGTGCCATGTGCTCCAAGCTCCTTGAATGGGTTAACCTAAAAGGTTTGTCATCTCATTCCCCACCACAAATGGAGTTACAGTCGTGTTGTCCCCCCTTTAGAAAAGGAACAGTGAGTTCTGTTAAAGGGATTCACCTCAGTGGTGCATTCAATATCCCGAGCTGGGGGTCGGCTAATGCATTTCCTTCCATCGCTGTGTGTGAGAAGCCCAGACCCCTCCCACCCACATATTTATTCTGTCAGTCTCTTGTGTATCATAGACACAGCTGTGTGCATTTACAGTACAAGGTGGGGAATTGTGCCTTGTGTGTTTTGTGCTTTGTGTGCAGTGATAGTCGATTTTTAGTGATATAATTTGTCGTTTAGTTTATTTCCTGTAGAGGCTTTCTGCAGTTCAATTTAAAGAAATGTTCTTTTGTTTTTGTTCTCTTTAAACTTCAAAGACAATGATGTTCCAGGATATTTCACCACTGTGAAATACGAAAATAGCTGGGTTGTCACTAGCTGAAATTGAATGCAGCATGTAGGTATTTAAATTGCTCTCTAAGCTTTTTCTCACATACAGTATTGTGACAACTGACAATATTCACCTTAGCATGCATCCAGCGATTAGAAGCATACTGAAACCCAAGAGGATTTGACATGGCAATTATTCTCACAGCAATTCTCACATCACGTAGAGTCGACTATACAGGCACCCTGTTTTTGTTATATATAAATTCAAACGAGGCAGCCTTTGAAAAGAGAGAGAGTTATATTTACGGAATGCTGTAAATTGGTCAATCTTTGACCGAATGTACTTTTCAAGAGAACACCACTCCATTTAACAACTGTTATGATTCAGGACAGACCAATCAATATTTCTGAGCAGGAACAACTCTGTCCCAAAGCCAGTAATATTTATGTTGCTACAAGTCTAAATGCCTCGGAGCTGCTCCTCACAATGAATGGGGTGCTGAATTTATGGGCCGATAGATGTTATTTCAACTATTGCCTAAATGTTCTGCAGTAGTAACATATACCCTTGCTTGTAGGAAAGCCCCCTTTCTTAATGCATTATCTACTGAGAAACTGTTGCCTCTATTTTTGACAACAGTACACATTTACCAGCAATACCTCAAATATTAACTGCACTGTCCTCAGGCATTGGCATAACAGATAGAGCCTTTATTCTACATAGACAGATTCTCTACTGAGTCATTTCCCATTTATACTCTCTGGTCTTTCCTCTTGCCTGCTATGCTCCTGTCTTGTGGGGGAAATACATAATTTTCAGCTGTTTTCTTTTATTTCATTTATTTAAAAAATGTCCCTCTATTATACGTGATCATTGCAAAGGGACAGGAATTAGTTAAATCAAATGTTAGCCCACTGTCCCCCTTACGTAGGACTGCTAGGTTACAATCTTGGTGATTGCTGTAATAAAGATGATCTTATCATGGTTTGTTGCCATATTGGTAGCATTAATACACAGGATTGCTTTTCAAATAGCCTGGATAACCAACTGGTCTTGAGCACAATTATCCTTCTCTGGCCCGTGTGTTAAACCACTATGATGTAATGCCTCTACAATGGCTAAATCGGAGCTGTCACTTACTGATGACATCACGTTAGCCTGGATGGAAGGACCCATTTTCTCAAGACACCCAGCCGGCTGTTTTTATCACGTGATTGGCGCGCACATGAATAGGTGTCTCCCGTCATTATTAAGTTAAATTCTGATATTTCTGGCAGGATCATCTTAATCTCTGTCGTAGCTGCATATAAGTGTTGTGCTGTGCCCCAGGGGGAATTTGATGAAAGTGCTACATGCAGAATCATTTTTCACAGCGTTACCATTAAGCACAGCAGGGGCTGTTCTAAATATTCATGAGGGGGGTGGGGGGAGCAGTGACTGGATGGATGAACCGGGGAGGAGGATGTGTGCCAGAATGCCTCCTGGGGTGGCTGGTTGATCACTGTGTGAAGAATGCTCGTCAGGGCAAGCGGTGTGGGAGGTCAGTTTAAAGTGGATAAAACCAACTATGCTCGACCTTGTACAAATTTGCCCTAATCGACATCTCGCTCCATAAACGCGTAAGTATATTATAACCCCTGCGTATGTTGAGAAGCCCCTGAAGTTCTTTTTGATGGCTCTGCCCATAGATTGCATAATTTGAGAACCTCAGTCGCAGCAAAAGTCTTGCGTGTCTCCAATCAAATCCAGGAATCCGTCTGGTTCCAGAGACATATCGACATTTACCGTAGTATGATAGTTCATGCTGACACATGGCACAAAGGCCGGATCCACCATACAAGGAAGCTGACACACACACACAAAGCTGAAATAGTAATATTCTAATCAAACAATTTCATCTTCCCACATGGGAACAGGAGTGAAATGGATTCCTTCATATTGAATGAAGGTAACATATGTTACACTGCAGATCTCAGACTTCAACGCGGCGTTAATCTACCCGTAATGCGTTCCACTGCGGCACTTATTTGACAGCTAACGCAGCCCGTCTTGATTCATGCGTGTCATTGAATTCTCAATGTCCTCATTTGTGAGGGGCTTTTCTGGCAAACATTTGTGCTGGGTGTGGACATTTCTCTGTGGCGTTAAATTACACAGCCTGTTTCACAGACTCAGTTTAGGTGATTGTGAGTGACGGAATGGTGATATGAAGCATGACACGAAAACAGAGGAATCTTTTGGCCAAGTCCAAATGTAAACGATTGCTCTGAGATTCCATTACCGTTTTGGCAGTGATCTAAAGTCCCAAATTACATCTAGGGGCCTCATTCTAGAATACTTGAGTCTCTCTGATAATATGCCTACCCTCTGGGGAATGGAATATTGACACTCCTCTATATAAGTGTGAACTGATGATAATCAATGAATAACACCCCAAAGAAATCATCTTTCCCCTCTACTGATTTATTTAACATGTACCCGAGTGGATTCTGTTCTATTTCCACACGTTTTAAACCTCAGGGTCGATGTGGTGTCGAGGGAATAGACCAGACCAGTGTACGTAGCTCCGCTTCTGCGGCACTACTTGTTCTAATCATTGACCTTTTGGTAATGAGACCATTCCCTGGGCTGCAAAGCCAAATTACTGCCTGGAGTGTTTTTGTTTTTTCTTTGATGGGTGTTGAAGCCAAAAAAAAGACGACAACAACAAAAACTGTCTAATTACAGTTGAACTAATGTATAGGGTAATCTTTTTTCTGATCTTATTAGATTCCAAAAAGGCTTTTGCACGCAAGCAGCACTTTTGTTAAATGCGGTTCAGAGAGTTTTTTTAAAAACATTTTCCTGGTGGTGTGCAGGATCTCAGTGCAAATGTTAAATCAAGCCACAAGTGGCGATTAACAAAACCAATTTTCAAATGTTGGCCGATTTGTGTCGTCATTGGTACATATGTAACCCTCTCCTGGCGCTGGAAGTATAAATTGTAAATGGACTGCATTTATATAGCGCTTTTTTGGTACCAAACAGGCCACTCAAAGCGCTGTACATCATTGCCTCACATCCACCCAGTCACACACCCATTCACACACCGATAAAATTAGATTAAGTTACTATTTCAATGTTTTACTGGAACAGGATCCTGAGTGCTTAGCAGTTGATGGTGAATTGGCGAAACCTCGCTTTACCAATAGATGTTATTACAGGCATAAGTAACTAAAGAAATAATCAAGAAATAATAGTGTGGTGCCTCCACTATTGGTATTTCCCCAGAATCAACTGTCAAGATTTAAATGTATACAAACATTTAGTAAAATGAAATGTTCAGGACAACCAAGTAAAAGGTATAACCAGAATATATCCTATATTATGGTTTTTTTTGTGTGTTGTATTCAAATATGTTCTCTTATTGTGTTTTTCCAAGATACACCCATAATTTCCACACAACCCTGTTACAGTCAAAAAACCTCAAACAGTACCAATGAACTAGAAAAACCCTTAATAAAAGTAATAACTTCAAATACATTTTAGGTAAGTATCATTTAACCCTTTTACACTTGAAAATTAAACTCTGGTAGTTAACTTGAAAGTTTACGTAGGTACCCTGTTAAATTGAAATACTCCTTTCCTTCTCTGACAAGAAAACACCAGGGTTAACCAATGCCTCAGATGCTTTTATCTTAACAAATATTAAACAGTGGACACTTTAACATGAATTTTATTTTAACACAATTAATAGTCAATGAAATTAAAATTTTGTGCTTTAACCTTGTTCCTAATGCTAACAAGCGCTTGGGTTTTTAACTTTTGTGGCCCTTAAGTTGGGGCACATATGAAGAAACAAATTCTTAGGCTAGTTTAAGGTTTTTTTGCTCTTTTTTTCACCATCTGCCGTTATCTCGCCCTGCGTACACTGCAATGCTCTGTAGGCTGTTGTAAGTGTAAGTAAGTGATATTCTTATGACTCATGATGTTCTGACATTCAGCTGTGTATTATGGTAATGATTAGATATATGCTCAACATTATTTATTTGTTGCCAGAGGGAAACATTTGCGCAGCATAAGAAACTGGCTTTACCGTAGACAGCTGCTCAAACGCAGAAGCTGGGTAAACTGCTTACCCCACCAAAATCTGTAAAATATGAATGGAATGCTATAGATGATAAACACACTTTTTTATACCCAGCATTGTAAAACATGAGCTTGTACTCTAGTAGAAGAAAATACACTTCCTTAGATATTGAAGCCGATTTGCCAGTGTGAACTGCCTCAGTTCAACAGCATTCTGCTGTTACATACATTGAACTTAGCATGTGAATTTGCCTTGCCTTGTAGAATTGAAATTGTGTTTTTTCCCTTGGTCTCGGTCATGCATGCTTATAGTCTGTCATTTTCCCCCTGCAAAGAGGTTGCTGCTGGATAAACTGTCCAGTCAGTAATCACAGTGTTCATTGTAAAGATGAACAATAAAAGGCTTGATTTTTTTTAAATAATAATAAATAAATGAGCTGCCATTTAAGACCATAAACACAACAGAATGAGGAACAGAGGTGTCACCCGGCGGTTGAGCGAGGCAGTAATTGGTCTTGGGGCTCTATTTGGTGAGGGGAAAGAAGATTGCTTCATTAACGCTCCTGGTCTGATAACTACAGTAGTCATGCTGTAGAATAGAATGGCAGATATTAACGTAATAACTACACCATTAGGCCAAAAAATTCCCAAAGTGGAATGAACTGTAATGGTTAGTAATATAGATAATGTCTTTATTTTCACATGGTGGAGGTCACATTCTCTAAAACCATCCTGCTTCACATTCAAATACTATTTATTTCTGTTTGTGCTGCTACTGTACTGTCCAGCTCTGTCTGACTGACCGTTAAAGGCTTTTTGAAGCATATATTTGAAGCTCTTTATTAAAGTATGATAGGTATTTATCTACAAGAAAATCCAGAGAATTGTATATTAATCATAAAGATGCATATAGCCCATTCCAGTCTAGTTGTCCGCTATTGTGTCTTCTAGTAAATTATTCATGCACGTTATCCATTTGTTGTTAATGCTTAAGAAATCAAAGTCATTATCAGCTCTGATCTGTGAGATAGCAGTCAAGAAATCCTCTAGAAACACCCTCATCAACACCGCCCTCGGAACTCTGAGATATACTTTCTCATCAGTTAAATCGCTCAAAAACATGAAAACCTCTAAATATGTTGCATGTTGTCAAATCCCTACGGTACCAGACAACTACTCCTGTCTTTTTAAAAATAATTCTCCCTATTTTGACCCTTGCACTATAGGACTTACTGTACTATAGGTTACTATAGCCTTATAGGTTGAGGGGGGAATTTAACCTTCTTGTTGCAGTCATTAAACATTGCTCTCGAGTGAAGACCCTAGAAGAAAGGCATTATTTGACCTGCTCAGTGGAGAGATCAGTTAGGACATGGGACATTTAAATGTGGAACGTTTAAATGTGTTTACCCATGAAATGATCTGATTAGAAGCTTTTTGTCAGTTTCTACATGACACTGACTTTCTTTGTCGCTTGTCAGGAATGCATTTCCTTCCCCAATTTAACTCTAGCTCTGATATCAATATCAAGGCATGACAATAATGGGAAGATAGGATAGAGATTTTTGCGAAGATTAGCCCAGCTCTCGTGCTGCAAGATAAAGGTTATCATTGGTTGGCACTAATCTGCAGATTGCTCTATGTAGGGAAACAAGGTAATATAGATGACTTAACAGAGCTAAGGACCCCATAGCCCCATGCATTTCACTGTATCACAGAAGCTAAAGGTCATTCAATATATATGGAAATGATTACTCTGTTACACTTTCATTCATTGAGGATGCTTTTTATAGTCGGAAGAGGTGAAGATGAAGGGTTTACGTAAAGCCATATGCTGTGATACAGCCATGGAAAAAATTAAGAGACCACTGCACAGTTTTTCCATGGCTGTATACTTTTATACTTTTTTTTTTTTAAGCATGGAGGCATCTCCTAATGTCTCAGTGACTCCACTCACTCTTAAAGCCTGATCTCTGTCCTGCTGTTTACATAGATAAACCTTTGCTTGTTCAAGTGAAGCATATAACAAGATCAATGCGAGATGCAATTACTTGCTCCGTCAACAGGTACCACAAACGCAATTTAATGGCCGTCAAACAAGTGCTGACTATACAGCTGGATGTAGCTACTAATTTTGACGCCCGTTTTATTGTCGAGTTTGAAATGTTGATTTAATTAAAGCGCCGGGGGGGGGGGAGTAAACCATTCGTACTAAAGACATTAACGATTCCATAAGAGACTACTGCACCTTACAGTCCAAAGATAAAAGCAGTGTGTTATTGTAAAAATGTTGTATTTGGGGTCATCTGTTGCAGAGGTAGCACTCCAGCTGTCCAAGTTGCTTCTTGCATAAGTTTAATGTCAGAGAAGCGGATTTCTCACTGAGATCTAAACGCTAATGTACCCCAGACTCTGAATCAAATGAGCCAATACTCATTGAGTCAGGGCATTTGGCTGACACATACTGCAGATGTGGCGTTGCTCACAAAGAGTGTATAATTGCCGGCTACAATAAAGCTTAGAACTAACCCTGTTTGATGTGTGTTAGTCTAGAATTGATTTTATCTTGTTTTGAAGGATTTTTTGGGTCTTTTTAAAGGAGTGAGGCTCTGCTTGCTGAAGAGTAACACAATATACTTAAATTTCTCAATATGGCCGAGTGGTGTCATATAAATTCTTGAACGCTCTTTAGTGACTGAACATTTTGTCACATCCAACTACCGACACTCTGCACTACAGAAATTTATACATAATTAACAAGTGATAATAACATGACATGAAAAATTAGTTAGTGCAAAATGTAAATAGGATTTATAAAATGCAACTAGGCCTAAATGTCAACTAAATCCCCATCCATTGATACATACTTTACATTTGCTGATGTCATGCTTCTGTAAAAGTTTGTCTTAACTTGCGCATTTGCCACCTCTTCCACACTGATGACCTATAGTGAGAGTGATCCAGAACAATCTGGCTCTACACCATCCGCGCAAAGAGCCGCATGAACATCTGAGCTAGCGGGGGGCTGAGGTCTCCAAGCAACAGCCAGCGGTGGCATGCGCATTCATCTATTGACTTAGCCTTTACCCGGGGTCGTTGTGTGGTTGTCAGACACTCAGCACAGCATTCGGGCCGCTGAGTGGGGACTGGCATGCTGGCTCATCTCTATCGCTTCATCTCATATAACTTATCAATGCTAGACTCGCCAGGCTTGCTGCTTGCTGAGATGCTTTGAAAAAGGAACCTCGGTTACTGGGTGGATATTAAATTGTACAACCTCAATGGATGTATTACCTTGAGATGCATATTGAACATAATTATAATGTGAATTTTGTGGAGGGAATATTCCAGTGAGCAGCAGGAATGCCACATTGCTGCCGTTTATTGAGAACCTTGTATTTCCAAAAAGTCAAGTCAACTCGGGGATTGTTAATCTTTTTTTGAAGATTAATGTGGATATATTATTAAAACTAATTATTAAGGTTGAACTTGTTTCCTGAAACCTATGCTATGGAAATGCTCAACCCATAAATGGTTGCATTAAACGCCGTAGTGTCTGTGCCACAGTGGTTATGTTGAGTATCTTAATGACAAGAGCAGTGCAGCGCACTGACAACGATCACCGTTCAGCCACCCGCCCCAGGCTCGGGTACCACACAGCTTCAACCGGCTTTCAGTGTCTGCACCAGATCCCATGCAGTTTGATAGCTACCAGTGTACAATCTGCGACTGTCACTCGTAGGAGGTTTCTGTCTCTCAAACAGCAGAACAAGAGCCATTTATAAGTGAAAGTGCATTTTGACTCATCTTAGTGCAGAACAATGTAAAACTAGGAAATTACAGTTCTGTAGATATCAATATTTGATGTTTTTCTCTGTGAGGTGAAACTCTGATATGCGGGAATAACGGGTCGAGCATTCATGAGACAGTATACGAAAATTGAGGATTTGTCGAAAGTGGGGTTTATACCCATGTGGCACTGGTATGTGAAAAGACGTAAGCGATATATAATTGCATGTATGGGTTTAAGGCTGTAAGTGAGCTAAAAAAATATTATTAGTGTATAATCTGTGTAAAAAAACAATGCAGCAAATTGTAATTTTAAAATTTGTCCCCAATATAATAGCCAAAAAGAATATTCAGTTAAAGTGACGGATTGCAGCATTAAAAATAACCATGTTATCGTTTTGAAACTACATGTATAAACATATTTTAAGTGAGGTTGGTAGTGAAACACCAAATTCTGCCTCAGCTCATTATGTTTAAAACGCAACTGTGCCCAAAAGTACACGTGGCTGTAAGGGTGATGGGGAAAACCTATGTATCTATCCCTAAGTATCGTTTCAAAATATGTTTTTTGTAGAAACTAACATCTGCCTCATATACTATTTGATTTTTATCTTATTCGTTTCTTTAATATAACAAAAGTCTGCCAATTTCCTCTTGTGCCTGAAACGAGATTTATTTCCACATAAACAAATATATTCCCAGAGAGGGAACGATCATAGTTTTGCTAATTAAAGGAGGATTAAGCGAGGGGCAGTGTAAAAGGAGATTAGTGGAAATGTGCTTTTGTTGACGCTCAAGGAGGAAGGAAATGTCTAATGTCTACACTATTTATGGAGAATGATCCACTGAAAAGGCTCAAAGCCTGGATGCATTTGACATCTCCTGTTTTGAGGTAATTACAAAGTGAAATATGTGGCTGCTCAAAAGATCTCAGTGGTTTATTTAATAATAAATGGTGACCACTTATAACGGCAGAGCATACATTGACTCAGCAGTGCTCGTATATGCACACACTCGCGTGCTAGCAGGTTTAGATTGGTGTAAGAGATCACGCCCGGTAATTACATAAAATCGGAAGGCTTGTTCATTGTCCCGGGCTTTGTGATCTGGACATTGTCCCGGTCTTCCTGGTGCTATGCCAGGCCAGGGTTACCGCAAACAACAGCGGGGGGAGGGAGGCCTTAATATGGAAATAGCATTAATTACCAGGCCTATACAACAGATGTGACCTTGGGCCCCCATTTAACATAACTACTCATTTAATGAAAAATAGGCCTTGAAGAAAAACATCTCCTTGTAGTGGATGATCTATAAATGTAGTCATTTTATTGTTCATTTTCTTCTTTTTTCTTAGTTACACTTTTTTAGTTTTCTTATTTGTAGTATTTGTGTATTTCTAGTACAGTCTTGTTAGTTTGTCTGGTTGTGTGTTTATGTTATTAATGCATCAATATAGCCTCAGCAGCAAAACTCTTAATATAATCTAAACCCTTCACAGCACAGCCAAATCTTATGCTAAGAAAGCAACCGCTATTACTTTGAGAACTTCATCATCACCTTATCAAAAAGTGTTTACCAGCGCAGCAGCACTTTGACAAAACATCTTGTTCCCTGCTGGCAGTTCTAACAGTGTGTTGTAGGGCTGGGTATTGGCAAGGACCTCACGATACGATACGTATCACGATACAAGGGTCACGATACGATTATATCA
>JAODLI010002116.1:0-10753 GCA_027575585.1 Percopsis omiscomaycus
ATATATAAAAGGTAGGCATATACATATACACACACACAGTATATTTACAGCACTATATATCCAAACAAATCTATATATCTATATATAAAAAATATTATTGGAAACTGTAGCCTACACCCGGAGCCGCCACCGCTCCCCCGGTCGAGCTCGCCGTGTATTCAGTCAACGGCCAACGGCCGTCCACAAACGCAACGCACCCCAGCATCGGCGCACCTGTTTCCAATCCCCTCATCTACCCTCTCCTGTGGCCATGTAAGCCGATGGTGGGTGAGGATAATTGCTTGCATAATGCTATGCTGCCAGTGTTCTAAAGAATACGTTTGTACGTCGTCTATTAAAGTCACGCTACGAGCGTTTGCTTCTCCATTCTGTTTTGTTGTCTCATTTACGCTCGGCTCCACTCACTAAAGTCACAGAAACGGGTATGTACATTTAGTTTTACAATAAACCTCTTGAGTGAGTAATGGCAGCTGAAAGATATCCCAGAGTTACATTACCCTAATGCGCCGTTTCTTAAAAAGCATCCAGTATATCCACCCAGTGACATTCTTGTAATGGCAGTCTGACACATTCAAGTGATTACTATATAGGAAACAATAACATCATGCACCTACCTCGTTTACGGGCCACATTATTTTGGCAGACTTTAACCTTTTATACTCGAGTGATCTAGATTCATGGATAATTTTCATTTCACTTTCATAGAAATTCCTATAATTTCATTTGAGCTGATGATGGTGCTGACTTGTGCAGTCTTGGCTATCATACACAAATAAATGGTCTCATCATACTTATTTATATTTTTCATTTTTATAAAGTGTCGCATTTATTTTATTTTAAGATTACTTTTGTTTAAAGAACCAATTGCCACAAGATGGTAATGAATGCTAAAACGCTGGAAAAAGCAGATTCCTTGTAAATTGGTAACATATTATGTAGGCTACTAGAATTGATCAGGTAATGAATGCGATGACATTTGAATTTTGAATTTTAATTTACGATGGTTGGAACGCAGCACACAGCTGCACAACACTTCCCATAATGCATTATTTTACAATGTTCGTTGGTAGCATCCTTGGGCTGTCAAACTTATAGCAAGTGTACGTGAGTGATGTTGAAGCACAGATACGGATATTGCTGCTTGTGGTAACATTGCATTCTGTAGACTAAGCATAGGTTTCATAAAAAGCTTCGAATTGTATGGCTGATATTTATAGAAATAGTGTAGATGAGAAGTTGCGATAGAAGCTGCTAGTATCAAGGACCGTGTGCCATATAAAGTACGCACGATGTTCCACAGCAGTAATGACAGAAATGACTGCTGTAGCGACGCTATGAAGGCACTGCATCAGTGTGAACTTATACAGAACATGATCGACATTTCCATCTACAGTTTGCAAGGTCTAAGGACAAAATGTGCTGCATCCACCGATCTTACCCAGCAGGAGATTCGTATTTTAGAGGTAATTGTTCCAACACGTTTTAAGAGTTTTTGTTATTTTTGTTAAGTGTGGCAGAAAAAAAATGCAACACAGGGTGACAACTTGGGCTTGTATCCTGTAAGTAGCCACATTCTTTTTTAATTCTAACAATATCAACTCTAATTTAATCACATTTTAACTAACGTGCAATTTTAAATGTGAAAATTGATAGGATGTAACTTTTTAACAATCATAGCCTACTATGACAATGTTTTGTATACATTTGTTATTTATCTTGTGACGTTTCATATTTTGACAGATAAAATCATGATAGTGTGACGTTTTTGATTCATGCTCAGATTAAACCAAATTGAATAAATCAGACTACCACATACATACAAATACATCCAAGTATTGAACAAAAACCTTTTGTGTGTTAGAATTATGCTACATCCTGGTGTAACCGAACACATTACAAAGCCTTGAACCAAATGATCACTTATAAAATCATTACAATTTTAAAATTAGATACTATTTCTTTACATTGGCTTGGTGCGTTTCAAGCATCATAACAATCTTGAGGTAAACTGTGCCTATGGCTTCTCTTTTCCCTTGCTGGTGGGAAGAGCACTAAACCTTTGTGTGTATCTTTGTGTGGCTAGAGTTTAAATTTAGATGTCTTTCCCTCCTACCATTCTCAGAATGGCCTGTTAAGCAAGAAAATCAAATGATGTGCAAAGAGGGAGGAGAAAATGAGGAAGGACTAGATTAGTGTCTCGTGTCTATCTGACCGTAGATAATGTTAACATTATAATTGATTGTAGTTAATTTGTCATGTCCGGTTTAGATCAAGCTTCATTCGTGCTTAGTATGTTTATTTTATGTAAGTAGACTGTATGTACAGTGTGGAAGAGGAAATTGTGTGTTGTTAGTGTTTAGGTTCTGAAGTAGGGTTAATCGATTTATAATCGGGTACAACATCGTGATAAATGCTTCTGAACCTAAGCAGGCATCATGTTTAACCAGCAGTCAAAACAGACGGGCATTTACTTTTTGTTTAAAACTGGCACACATTTGTTACAGCCACGTTAGACCCCACAGCTGAGGATGTTCAAATCAGCCCTGATAAAATCTTGACGCTTCAGGAAAACCCCTTTGTGGCTTCTAGTGGTTTTCTCTCTGCTTGATTTCTTGCTTTCTCCTTTCATTTTCTCTTCCACTGTGTTTGTTTAAAAAATATACAGTATATATTTCTGACCTTTTGGGTGTCTTTTGCATTTACTGTACCTTTTTGTGAACTAACACTATCACACTCATCTTTAGCAACAAACTAGGACTGTATAAAATTCATGATCTTTTAGTGTTGTCTAGCTATCTGGTGCAAAACGCACAATACATGTATGCACACGAAAATCTAAAATGTAATTTCAACAGTTCCTCAAGGTCTTTACCCTTTTTTTTTTTTTTTTTACCCTTATGCTGACATCAGCGTTTCCATGACTGCCGTCACTACAGAAGTGATAGTGATAAGACCAACGCCCATGCGTAGGCTTGATGTTTCTATGGAGTTAATGGAGATTATTTATAGAACATTCTGACCATTGGAAGGGAAGGGCTGATGGTAATACCTAAACAGACATGAGGCTGACCCTCTTTGACTAGGAGTGCCTTAAAGGATAGGTTTACACTTTTAGTGAAATAGACCCAGACTCTTCTGTCTGACATCCTTTCATGGTGCATAGCACAACCTCACCTATTGCTTTAATATTAAGAAACTGCTAACTCTTCTCACTGGGCTTATAATGTAGTTCAATGGGCAACAAATAAGCCTTCAAAAACCATGATGAATTTCCTTTTGAAAAAGTAGAAACTTGCAGTATAGTCAGACATGCCATTAAATGTTTTACAAAAAAATAAATGGTCACATACTATGATTTCTATCAGGCTTTTCCTTAAAGCTCTAAGAAGCCGACATGAGACGACACTGATTCGACAGAGGTCGACTCGCCCTGGGGAGGAGCGGGTGACAGCGTGTTGTCTCGACCAGAGCAACTATACTGAACCATACAGACTGCAACTCTTTTGCATGTTTACGAGGGCACCAGTGTGTAGTAGGGGTGTAACGATCCATCTACTACATCGATGTATCGATTTATATTCCAATGATCCAACTACATCGATCTGTGCTCGGCGAGTTGGCCTTTTGGACAACATATATCAATCTAACATCGTTTTAAAATGTAATAAATCGATTGTATCGATACTAGTAAATAAACCCATTGGATTTAAGCACGTCAGACTTTATATGGAGGTTTTTTCTTAGCACTTTTAATGATAAAGGCTTCTTATATACATTTTTATTTGATCATGTTAATACATACAAATTTCTACTGGTTCTTTGGATAGAAACAATGCAAACAAAGCCAGCAGCATTTGTGTCTGTGCTTGTAGTGCTGGTTTATTTAATGAGAGGTAGTAGCTTTTATAGAAATGCATGTAAATGCAAATTGTACTGTTTTCATCCAAAGCAATTTCCTTTCTTTGGTCCAAAACGCCATGATATATCACACAACTTATTTCCAAGCTGTTGTCAAGCGCTGTAGAAGGAAATGATAAGATAGGTCTATTTCACCAAAAATGTAAATTTATCCTTTCTCTGCTCTTGTAGTCTGCACTTTCTCCTCCCCCTCTCGAATTCCACTATGCTGTAATTTGCTCGCTGCCTGCTTTGGATGTTCCTTGATTCAACATGTTGATTCGGTATTAACATCCACAAAAGTCTGCCGCCGAACTCGCCCATTTACCTCAGCACAGCGGTACTACCAGTAGAGACTTTGATCAGCTTTGTATTGTAGTAGACACATTGTTTTTTAGGAACAATGGAATCGTTTAGCTTTATATTCAGGAAAGCTAATGAGTTGAGGTTTCAACAAAAGTGTTAAAATGTGGGGGAGTATTCAATGTTGAATGTTGAAGTTAAATTTGTTTTGGGGAGTTAAAGGTGCTGTAGGTGTTATACATTTTAGTGTAATTTCTTAGAAATGCCATAGACATCTGTCGGCTATCAGTGAGTGAAATGCTCTGTGAGAATATCTGGTTGATAGCCTCTGACTCTATAATCAATTTTGATTTTTGAAGCCACCTGAAAGAATTCGGACCAATCAGGGCCTCTTTTCACTCCTTTGTCCAGCGGCCTGTCAATCACATGAATGTGCACAAACAGCTACAACAGGTTTGTCAATGGACTTCGCAATGGCAGACCAACGGGCTCCAGAGGGAGGAAGCAGAGGAGCAGGGGGTGGGTTTATGGGTTGTTGATTTTCAAATTTGTACTCGTTCATTACTTTTTAGATAGCTCTCATTGCTACTCTCAAATCCTACCTAGAACAGCTTTTAAAAAATTAAGCTATTTGCATGCTAAGTGCATATGAACATTTTAGTCCAATTTCCCCATGAGGTTTGCGGTGCCACAATTAGCTTATAAGGACTTTTTGAATTGTGTGCACGGGGATGCCATTTAAGAAGTTTAAGTTTGTTGTATGTTCTTAACTTTGTGTCTTATTAAAGGGCCCCTATAGTTCAATGTATTGAAATTCCTCTGACACATAAGAAAAGCATGTCGTATATGACTCCGGGCATGATTTCTGCATTGTAACCAATCGTCTCTGATCTACCACCCCCAGTCATAACCAGTTGGGCATGTTTAAAACAAGTTTTACTAAAACACATTTAAATAGAATGTTAACCTCAGTAGTAGTAGTAGTCTCACGATGCTATCGTATAAAACATCTGGGGACATCTGTGAGACAATTTTGCTTATGTGGTAGGGGGCATATGTAGTTGGAGTTTGACATATTTAAACCAATCCAACACCTTGTGGTCAGAATAGGGGCAGTGATTCAAAGCAGACAATGTAGCTGGTGGTTCATGTCAACACAGTCCCACCGGCAACAATCTCATGGCTATTGAATGGCTATATCCCCGTAAATGTTATGAAGTTAAGAACATACAACAAACTTAAACTTATTAAAACTAGCATCCCCGTTCACACAATTCAAAAAGTCATTATAAGCAAATAACATTTACGAGGCTGCATGTTACTTTTGTGGTCCAATGAAGGGGGACACATCTGCAGTAAATAAGCCTGGAGCAAACACAGTGCTAGCAGTAAAGATTTGGCAGCTACGTCTGTGAACTCACAATTACAATCCATCCAACAATGATATCAAATACCTTTTAAAAGTTCCCACAAAATACTTCTGTCTCATTGTGCTGTAGGAAATTGTCCTGATAAAGTATGTGGCCTTTAAATGCTTGTGCCGAGTGTCCTGAGAGTCTCCCAGCTACCATTTGAGAAAATAAACAGTATGACGTGTGTGTTCTGTCCCCTTCAGGAGAAATTGACAACCTACATCTGTAAGCAGTGGCAGTGTAAGCGCAGAGTGCCAGAGAGGCAAAGGACAGCCTTATTGGATAGATACCCTAGACTTGCAGACTGGCTCCACACAATGAACCTCAAGCCACAATTCATACAGGTTAGTGGCTGTTTGTTGTGTACTCAACTAACCTTTAACAGGGTTACTTGAGTGAGGGTATATCACAATTAAAGCATTTTAGTTTTAATTCTTCAAATTGTATACATCTAATACTTGACTCTTCTACCCATTTACTTAAACTAAACTATGAACTATTTCTCCGCAATTACAAATTGTGATTACAATAATACAATGCATTAAATATTTTTTTGTAATCTTTGACACTTCCTACTTCATGTTTTTTTTTTTTTTTTTTAAAGTTTTACATAGTTTGTATACTCGTATGTATATGCTACGTATACAAAATATTTTTATACGTAGCATGTAAAGGTTATTTTCTTTATCTTTTGTCTGTTTATCACTCCTCACCAAGTCATTTTCCTTGTACAATATATGCAAAGGTACAATAGGTGATGAAACAAGTAAATTTGATTCAGAATTAAAAAAAAAAAACTGCTAGAATATATGGTAATTATGAGTACAGTTGTGCACACATATGCCAGCAACACCAGGAAGCCACTGCTTGTAATACAGGGCAAAAAAATTCTGGGTGGAAGAGAGAAAATGAAAGAGGATATTGTAGTTAAATACATCTAAACTGTCCTTATATGTTTTGCAAGTATGTTTCAAAATGTAATTGCAAGTTTTCTGTGGCTTGCTAGGTCTAAGGCCAGCTTAGTTTACAAAATTAAATTTAGTTTGAAGAATGAAATAATTTCATGAGTAACCAAAGCCCTAAACAATTTTTTTTTAGCACCATAGCTAAGTCTGGCTATTATTTAGGGCTGGGTGTGGATATGTGCTATTCACAGGTTAGCAGGCCTCGTGTTTTGAATAGGTCCAGCCAAGCTCAGGCCAAAGTCCCTTATGTGATGAGCACTCACCCAAACTGTCCAACAAGCTGCAGAATGTGTTGAGTCAGCTGGTGTGCAAGCCTCTCTCTCTGTCCCTGCCAAGCTTGCTATTTATACACGCCCATTCCAGCTTCTGCGCATACCATACACACACACCAACATGCACACTCAGACTCAACAGGGTTTCGCAAGATATGATACACCAACACGCACTTGATGGTACCTATTCTGCGGTATCATGCTAAACTTTTATTTAGGTGAATGACCGACAGGTTGACTGAGAAAGCAACAGGTGGACTGTTGTGGCAGACAGCACAGTAAAGGTCACAGTGAATGTGACTTTGTGAAGACCAGCTTATGATATTGTTTGGAACACTAAGGTAGGGCTGTGTCATGTGAGAAATGATTTAATTTTGTTGCGAGAGAGATCTTTCTTTTGGTTATGTTCTATTTTATTTGCAGAAACAGAGTGTGGATATTTGCATTTGCTTCACAACCAAACAGAATTGCAGTGCAGGTTTTTTCAGAAGCAGTTCTTCTCAACTGAGGGATTTCATTTTTTTTTTCTGTTTCGTTTTTTGGAGACAAAACAATTCTCCTCAGGTATTATGCATATGTACGCTACATATGGAAATATCCTTCTCAAAATGGGAGGTTTTGAAATGCTTATGAAATTGTGTAATGATGCCCAATACACTTAACCTTAATTCATTTACATTTTTATGTATACATCACACAATATTATGCGTGTAAATTTTGCAAGCCTGCTCATGCCTTCTTTCAACCCAGACCTTATTTAAATGTTGTTTCTGTATCACAATCTCACACATTTTTTGTTTTATTATTGAGAAATGTACCACCTATTCAAATGGTACGTTTCAAAATATAGCCTTACCATGCCTTCAAAAACCCA
Organism: Percopsis omiscomaycus; assembly: GCA_027575585.1. Taxonomy (NCBI): domain Eukaryota; kingdom Metazoa; phylum Chordata; class Actinopteri; order Percopsiformes; family Percopsidae; genus Percopsis; species Percopsis omiscomaycus. The sequence continues at coordinate 7,724 of JAODLI010002116.1, forward strand.
GATGAATCTGTTTTTTAAAATGTAAGACGTGTCTTTATATCTTTTACTTTATATCTCTCTATTAGGTTATATTCCTCAGCTACATTCACCGGAAACAGGAAGTTGTAAATGGGAAGTAACCTGCTGTATGCTAGCAAGCTGTTGACACACGTTGACGCATGTCTATAGCCGACTGAAATTTAGCTGTTTTGGAATAGATGATTTGCCATGGCTTTTAAGGCTTGATTTGTTGCCCATTAAACTGCATTATAACCTCAGTATGGTAGGTGTTTTTTAATACTAAAGCAATTGGTGAGGTTGTGCTACACCATTATAAATGATGGGATTTTAATACGGTCTAGGTTAGAAAAAAGTGAACATGCTTTAAATATACGAGGAGACAATTATGTGATTCAAGACTGTTCCAGGTCAGATTACATTGCAAGCCTGTCTTAAGGAAGCCCCCCCTCCCCCCAGCTCTTGACAGTCCAGGAAACCTGTACTGTTTAGGAGGGGAAAAGCTATGGGTGCAGAGGAAGTAGGGGATTTCTGGTGATTACAAATGTAGCTTGGCTACCACTGTCTTAAGGAAACATAATGATGGAAACTCAAATAGCTGCATTTGTGCAATTCACTGTGAATAACTTAAAATAGTGTAATAGAATAGAAATACACTGCTGTGTGGCTGGCATACCTCTCTACGACTCACCCTCAGCTCTCATACGGTCACACTGTTCTGTTCTGCTGACAGTTGGGTTTCATAATACGAAAGACAAATAAAACATAAAGCTGGGACTGGAATTATGGGTTCTGGGGGTGCTGTGACACAATCGAGCAGTGTAAGTGTAAGTAACCTGATTGAGTTGGTAGATTATTAGCTACCCTATCCCCTAATGTGGGCGTGTATAAGTTGAATGCCACCAATCGTTGACGTAGCATGGAAGACTTGCCGACAGAGGGAAGAGAGAAGGAGAGACAGAGGCAAGAGGGAGGGTTAGAAGGAGGAGAAAACATTTGGATCGTCCAACCAGGAAGCATTTTATACCTCTGTATGAGTGTGTGTTCTAGCAGTCCTGGTACTCCCCGGATTTCACAACACTCCCCGGGATATGAGAACTTGGTGTACACCCTTTCAACAATATGGTACGTACCAGCATTTGCTATTTATTTTTGTGCTCTAACAATTTGTTGGGCACACTAAAGGAAAGACTGGGTTTAGGAAAGTAATTTTTAGTGGCTAATCGATTCTTTTTATCACTTGTTTCCTTGTTTCCTGTTGGACAAATATATTGTTTTTGGCAGTATTCACAGATGAATGGCCAATTATAGATAGCAATTCTGGAGAGTGATAGGACCTCATGTTTGTGGATTTATACCCAAGTAGTGTATTCAGCTGTCTGCAGATTTTGAATTTGGGTTAGGTGGAAGTATATTTCTAAGAGATTTCACTTCTTTGTGTTTTATATTGTTGTTTTTCTTGTTTACCAAGAGGTCTTATGTTGACCTAGTGTGGGAGTGGGGGGTGTGTTCACATGTGAAGTCTGACATTTGTGTGAGGTTGTTCACATTGGAAGATAACAGTATTCCAAAATAGATAATAAATGTTTTCAGATTTACCCTTTGTGGCTTAAGGAAATGTTCCTACTGTTCCGTCCCCTTTTCCCCCCCAGCCCTATTTTATAGTCCTGTCTCCTTAATTCGAAACAGTCGGCAGATTCTGTCATTGTTTATCTTACGTCACCTCTAAACTTGACCAGCCTGGGCATGCTCAGACACCGCCCAGGTGTTGGTATGTGTCAGCTCTTAAATGACTGTAAGCTTTCGGCGTGTCTTGTTGACCTTACTCCCTTCACTTTAGGTTTCATACAATATCCCCCCACACACACACTGAATTACATGAACATCTGCTTAATGTGATAAGATTTGTTTGCGAACCCTACTCAACAGATGTTTTAAAGAATTGTTTTTTTTACGTGATAAATTGACATTTTATTGATATTAGTGTTTTGTCTAAAATCACCTTCACATCTTTCGGTTGAGAGGAACTCCTTTTAAACAAAAGCTGCACCACTGTTATGTCTTTATGTGCATCTGAGGCACAAAGCACATTCGTGGAAATTCCCATGCAGCATGTATGTTGTTTTTTGATCTTTGATGATCCTCTTGTGGCCAAAAATAACAGGATGCCATTTTGAGTCAAGGTTGTGTGTAAAAAAAAAAATAGATTAGATAAAATATGAATTCCCCAGCCAGTATCACTTCAAATGATGTGTATGATGTATAAGCTTTTAGGTTTCATATCCTGCATGTTCTGTAGCATAACTGTCTGTACGTGTCCATTTTTATGACTTTCTATGAGGTTACAGTATCACTATGTCTACTGGCCAACTCATCTGGCCCCTGAGATAAGAAGTTCCTTACTTAAGTAAGTGAATGTGTTTCAAAGCAGGCTGTCACCATCATCACACAATGGCTTTAAGTAATGTTCATGGGTCTGTGTTAACCTGCGAGCAAGTTTATTTGGCTAGGTTGTTATGGCTTGCTTTGTGATTGAAAACATTTTTTTTTTTAATTTAAAGAAGCAGCAGGCTATTCTGGAGAATTGAGCAAGAATAAGCAAATATTTGAGAGTACCACCAGGACTCACATCGGATATTATCAGATTTGATCAGATTAAAATGGTTGCAAGAAAGTGTTCCCTACCTGTTCCTGCCAATCACATGACTTGAATGACTTTGTAGTTGGAAAAACTCATCTTCAGAAGGCATGATTGTGATTAGTTAATATTTGATTCATATTGCATCGCTATCAGTGTGGACTATCGATTCATAAATAATCATCTGGCCTAAAATATGTATTATATTACAAGCCAACAGCAAGAGTGCAATAGAATTCCAACCTCACCTCAAAAACATGGCAATGCGAGTTCTGCTGAATGTAGTTTAGCAGTATGAAATATCTGGGGTTAAATTCTAATTTACATTTAAGCATTTAGCAGACGCTTTTATCCAAAGCGACTTACAATTAGTAGCCTACATTTGTTAACAGCAT
>JAODLI010002117.1:0-10753 GCA_027575585.1 Percopsis omiscomaycus
AGAGAGGGAGAGGGAGAGAGAGAGAGAGACCACTCACCTTTATGAGGGAGGACAGAACAGAGACCTTGGTTTGTAGAGAATGATACTAATTCCAGGATTAGATGAATAGTCTAATAGAAGGCCAGCTTCTGTTTTACAGGAGTGCTTGGCCAATAGAATTCTCCATAGTATTCTTTATTATTAGTAGTATTTTCCCTGACGCACCCAAACCCAAAAACCCTAAAAGACGCAGGTCTATCTCATCTGTACTAATGTTTAATATGTGGTCTACTTATGCATGCAGCAAAAATGACATTCAAATACTTTAACACCGGTTTCAGCGTATAGGCTACATTTAGATTCTGTCACACCTGTTTGGTTAGCCGGATAAATTGGGTGTCTGAGCTATCGATAAGGATCGGTTGTGCTTAGAATTCGGACACAGGCTAAAGCTAGCGTCGATGTCCACTTTGTGTATTCCTCCGTTCTCACATCATCTCTCTCCCTGACCTCTAATCTTCTTCATCTCTTGCTAGGCGTCTTCTATCAGTGTACCCTAACCCTATCGCTACCTCTAGTCCCTCCAGCATGACTAAACTGATGATGCCTGTTAGATGTCTGTGTGGAAGCACAGTATCAGGGTCCCTGCAAACAAAACAACCATTTCTTTTTACTGAACTCTATCCATCCACCCATCCTTTCCCCCTCTCAGCTCACATGCTTAGTTACCATAGCTACACTGCTAGGTGTGGGTGGGGCCACTAGGGGATTCTCTTATTGCCGTAGATATTAGCATTTTTGATCCCAGCTCATGAGGACTATGAAGCCGGCAGCTGTGTCACAGTAGTGCTTTCTTCCATGGAGCTGTACATTAATATGTAAGCACCGGACAGCAGGCTACCGGTTTAATGAGCTGGATGCTGCTGGTTCGTGCCATCTTGCCGCTAGGCTTCTTTCCATTCTGTAGCAGGAGGGAGGGATTCTAACCGACGCGTTGAAAGCCTTCTATTTCAGGCTAGTCGTCGTTGAGACCATCTTGATCACGTGAACACCACATTCTGTTTTTACCCTGAACAGAAAACTCAATAGCAAGACTATATTTTTGTTGGATTATAAAATATTCAGAATAGAGCTGAATTTGTCATTTCCACAAACAAATGTTCACTAGCCTAGCCTAGCCTGCACCAGCCTAGTACATGTAGATGACACAAGTGCAAAGAAATACCGACTTTCGACATGATTTTGTCACAGAAAGGTCACAGAAGTGGAATGGAAGGTCATGGAAAAGTCGGGGGAATGTGCCCTCGATGTTCGTGCTCGCTGTCGGATCACGGGCGCGTGCTTCTGACTGGGGGTTGGCTTCACGGGTCCCAACACCCCATCGTCGTCCTCCTTCTCTCTCTAGGTGAATGTAGGTCAGACTTTGCGTGACGGACAGCCTGCCATTATCGCCACTCAAGACACAATGGAGAGGCCCGAGAGCCTGGAAGTGCCTGAGAGAGGGTCGTGGGTGGGGGAGGGAGGGGGTGCTCTGAGAGGACAGAGTGCTCTCTCCTTCTGGCGGTCATCTCTTTTCCACACGTTCACATTCAGCCGCCGTGCACCGGCGCTCACACACACTTTGAGTGAGACACGCTATTAAACACACACGCACACACACATTAGTATAGATGTCTGACTGAGTGAGGTGGCGACAGTGAGGATCAACCTGTTCTCTCGTCGCGTCGCGACCTCTTGCGCTTGAGCCTTCTCAGGGCTCTGTAAGCACACCCTCTCACTGGTGCCCCATGCTCTTAGTGTAATAGCCTCTGCCGCCTGCCTCCTGCCTCCTGCCTCCTGCCTCCTGCCTCCTGCCTCCTCGGCGGACCGGCTGTCAGCGCCACGGCGCTCCCGGAGCTCCCGTAGCTCCCGGAGCTTTCCCTATCCGTCGTCGGTTGACGTGCAGGGGTAGAGACGTCTGAGCCTCCCCCATGTGCTTTTTGTTCTGTTCATATATTTGTCCTTTTTGTTCGTTTTGGCAACAACAATGTGCAGTCTGTTTTGTAGGAGGGTTTCTCTTTTGGACCCCCCCGCCTTCTGTAATTATTCCTGCACAGATCTGTTTCTGCATGCTGTCTAATTGGTTCTCGGTGATTTGACACTGGAGTGCACAGGAACTGAGAGTTCATTTCAATGTTGTCCTCGTGCGCGACAAAAGCAGTTATACACAACTATGATGACTTTTAATTTCATTGGTAGTCTCTTTATTCTTTGTTTATTTAAAGTACTAGTAGATTTTTTTTCTTCTTAATTTTGTATGTAAATGTTAACCATTGCCACCGCTATTTTATGTGACATTGGCATTTATATCTATTCAATATTTTGAAGAAATCTGTCTGTTAAAATTAAAAACCCTTCATTCTAACAGCATGTCCAACAAAGGGTGTTGAAACATATTTGAAAAGGTCACACTGGCACACTAATGCATTTCGGCATTCTTACCTTCCACTATCGCAGTATGTTAAATATTTTGCTCAATGTTTTTGACATTACACATTTGACAGTTGAGGTTTCAGTTGGGGACATTGTTTAAAGTAGACAGTGCACAGTGCTGCTTTCTAGGTTGCGGAGCCACTACTTATGTTGAAAGTTCACAGCTGGGGTTACCATGGTTACTATGCCACTGCGCCACCTTGTGCAGCAGGTAGCCAGGACTCTGGGATGTTTTGTTTTTGTTGTTGTAGGTTTGTGGCAATTTTATTGCTATTCTGTCGTTGCAAATAATATAATAAATGTACACAGCCGACATCCCAATACAATTACACATACACTAACACGCTATAGTGTTATTTGATGCAGAGGAGGCTCTAATCACGTGCAGGAATCTCAGAGGTCCTTCCCTAAACTCTGTGATGATACCCTCTCAGCAGGAACATGGGATTCAGATGTGCTGTTTGATATCCACACAGATTAATGAGCCTGTCAGGTCTGAGGCACAATCCCACAGAGACCAGTGGGCTTCACAGAGTTTGTATGAGGTAGCATCTGCTCCCACTCACCCACCCATCTAGGCACCACAGAGGAGGGTTAACCAGTGTAGATGATAGAAATGTATTGGAGGTCAATAAACCTGTCTTGGTGAAGGGCTGGAGCGCCAGAGGACGATGTACACCTCAGAAGCAGATTTGCATTCTTCAAAATGCCATGATTGCATTTATTTAGGAATGTTAACACAAACTTGACCTTTCGCGGATGCCATGTTTGGTTTTGCCGGGACGCCAGGAGCAGGAGATACGTGTTGAGACTTTAAGCTGCTCAAAAGCCCTTGCACTCCATCCAATTTCATTCCAAAGACAAATTGACCCATAAAACCCTGTATCCCCTCTAAAGTGTTAATTAGCAGCCTTAGCAAATGGACGGTGAGCTCAAAGGTTCTCTATAGATTCGAATTGCTAGCTGGAGGAAAGCTGATCTTCTGAAGTCACACCTCTAACACTGATGAGGTAAAGAGAGCAAATGGGAGACCCACCCATTTTGAATCATATAACGGCCTCGGTTCAGTGCATCTCAACAAGGGATGGTGTCTCGCTATGGGAAGTTAGCCTTAAGGAGCAAAAACAACTTTCACGATACGATTCCTTCTGTATCCAGCCTGTTCAAAGTTCTAAATCTCACCAACTCCCTGCACAGGGTGGAGGATTATCTGTTCTGTAGCTATCTGTTCAGAGCCAAATTTCTTAAGCACTGGTTGCTGCTTGTTGTGTAGAGATAACTGGGTTAGGCTGCTGGTGTGTAATGGTGATTACACATAACATAACATTACAGCATGTTTAAAATATGCAGCTTTCAAAAGCTCTTCTTCATTACACACATATATACTTAAATGATTCACCCTATTTTCAGTAATCAGTCAGTAACACCTGGGGAAAAGATGATTAAAGAAGGCCTTTCCCAGGTCTTCCCAGTGATGGTGACAGGGGTTCAGCAGTATCTAGAGACATTGACACTTTGTAGCCATTAGAGGGTGCAGTGGAGACTGCAGTGGAAGAGCAAACTGTTGCCCAAGGAAGCTGTGCTCTGGTTTAACACATTTTGTTAGATGGTAGACCAATTGGCATGTCTTTATTTTATTGTTCATTGTTCAATTATTTTACAAAATACACAAAATACAAAATCAATAAAATTCTTATTAACCCTTACTGGAAACAGTAAGGGTTAATGGGAAATAGGCTATTTCCTCTTATGTATAGGTGGTGGGATAAGGTATGGTTCTGTTTAACCTGATGAGAAACATGTATTAAAGATGCTGGGATCCGTTTACATTTGTTGCCTAGGATCCCCAGTGTTGTCTATGGTGGTGTTTCTTAATTGAGAGCAGCATTCCACTGCAGGGAGAGGCTGTGTAGATCTCTTCCTCCAGGTGGCTGTGCTAGCAGACAGACGGATAGACTCCCCGCCCAAACGCCTGGCGTCTAGTGCATGCGCACACACATGCACAAATACACACACGCGTGTACGCTCACATGAGCACAAACACCCGTACACCAAAGAACATAAATGTGAGTCCCAATTTATTTCGTTTTCTAAGCCGATTTGGACCTACAGCCGCTGATTTCCTCGTCCTGGTTTTTTGATTGACAGGTTTTGGTGTATATAAATTGCGAACTACTTTAAAAATCTAGCTTGCCAAGTTTTTAAACACGTTTTCTACTTTTCTTCATCTACAATTACAAAAGAGATCCTTTATCTGCTTCTCCTTGCACCCTGGTGTCTTCTCTCACACACTACATAGGTAACTAATCATCAGATATGGCTGCTCATTACTGCTGATGCTTCAGCTTGCCGTTTGATACGGTTGACTCTCATAGAAGCCAATTAAATAGCCAATTAGTGGAATCCATAGTGATACTGTCTCTGCACACATATTATTTACATAGACGTGCATGCGCACACATTAAACTCAACAGAAACTTCTGCAGCTTAAGGAACTTTCCGTCCTATTGTAAGCAGAAGCTTGAGCGTTGCTTTTTAAGGACATCTGGAGTCTACTTAAATAGTCCTACTAAAATAGTTAAAAAGTGGATTTGCTGAAGATGGAAAGCCTCTTAAATGATGAGCTATTATTATTAAGTGCTGGCTTTACCGTGTCCCTGCAAATAGCTTTGTACAGTGTCATTTATTAAAATATGTTATTATAAGAGTGAATAGCAGACAATAGGACCACATTTAGACAGGAAGAACAGTGTGGGGACTAAAGACACACGCATATATTCACACACCCACACTCGCTGGTGCGTACCCTGGCTTGGCTTGCTTTCTCCATCTCAGGCAGCAGAATTTCTTGGCCGTCATAACGGCGGTTTGATGTAGTGGTCCGCTTTCGGATTTGATGGCCGCAGGAGCGTGGGGCGGCATGCTAAGCTCCAACCTGCCACAAATTAACAGCTGAAAAGGAGAAGTGACATAGTGACGACGGCCGACCTCACGGCACAGTGCCGCGTAGCAGATAGCCGATCGATTCGTCAGGCCCACCTGTCCGACAGCCCCATCCAGCCGGCTAGCTTACCAGTTTGCCTCCCCTTCAGAGCTGAGTGAGGCTTCGTCTCCTCCAGGGCCGCATGCTAATTCCTCTTCCATGCAGAGTCGATGTGTGCGTTCAGGCAGTCACTGAAGGCTGCTACGGCATAGCACAGTGAGCTGCATATTTTGTTGATGTTGTTATAGTTATGGAGGATTTGTCTTATTTGTGTGATTAAAAAAGCATATTTCTCAATAGTGTGCATAATAGTGTGTAATATTCCTCATTAACTCCTTCCTGGTGCCAGGACAAGATGCTCCCTGCACAGTAGGACTGATACCTAGATTGGGTACAGAGACATATTCATAGAAAGCAGGTGGACATTTTATACAAGCCTTTAATGTCAATTTGAAGGTCAAGTTCTGTCCCTCCCCTGATCGTGTCGACCTGGTTTAGACACGAGATCGAGATGGATGGGTGGACCTTCAGATTGCAGCCCACCAATCCTGCCAGCCTGCTATGCTAACGTGATTCATGTATATCTCTGTCCATATAGACAAAGTATACCCCTCTGTACTGAGTGGGAGATATTGAAGTCATTTTCTGTTTGTAGAGAATGAGAGTGCTTGGGTTCACTGGTCAGTTATGCTGTTTTTCCACTCTAAATCGTAACGCCCCTCCCTCTCTTCCGTAGAGATGCAGGCATCACATGCTCACTTAAAGTGAGAAACTTGACAAATGGCGTGGCCTCCAAAGTACAGCCAACTCCAAATGCACAGATTGACACTCGAGATGGCTGCTTCAAAGGCACGATCAAAGACCTAAAATATGAGTATTTCTCCAAATCTCATAACAGCTGTTGTTTATTTGCTTCTTTTTAAGTGATTCAGAAAATTCTAAGAACTAAAACCATCCTCTGGTATTGCATTAGTATAAGAGCAAGTGGTTGGTATTAAGTTTTGCAGCCCAGAAATGCATAGTAGATTGACAATGACAATGGGTCTTTTGCTAAAGAGACACAATTTATTTCGGTTGTGTGGTCAGTTATGTTGAATGTTGAATGGCCCTAAAAGAGTTGGATTAAATTTGAAATCAGTCTAACATTGTACATTAGCCAACATTTCTCTCATGGTGTAAGTCATGGTGTAAAACAAGCTAGTCAGATTTGGCCCCAGGCGTGACATCATTTCTGGATCTCTCTCTGACCTATCCTGCCACTCCCACCTGTATAGCAAATTAAGGGCCTGTGTCCACCAAAAGCCTTTTTTGCACTGGCAGCGTCTATTTTCTATACAAATCCTGTCAGCGCTGTCAAATTCAGCGTTGACAGCACTCAACGTCCTCGGTGCAAAAACGCCCTCAGTGAACAGCTTTCCCCCCGCTCCACTCCCAGCGCTTTTAGTTGAAAACATTCCAACTTTTGGAACAGCACTGGGCTCACTTCCCTCTTGTCAACCAATTAAAATCTAGGAGGGGGCGGGACATGCAATATCAACACTGTCAACAATGGCAGAGGAGAAACTGATTCTGATAGTTTTAGCTAACCTTTCTAAAGTTAACTAAAGTTATAGAGACTATACTACTGTTGACGTTCACAACGAAGTAATGCGAAAAGGGATAGAAGACGTTTTTTGTAACCTAGCAACAATAAGCACTTGAGAGAAGAGGTCTGGAAGCATTCTGAAAATGAGGTTGTGGGCGCTGCCAGCGCGGAAAACGCATTTGGTGGACACAGGCACTGTCCAGAATTACAGTTGGAAAACGGAATGATATGGGGCCTTTAATTCTTGGAGAAGCACACTCACACAAACGTATAGAGATAATACACAATGGGATTTCTGTCCCGGCCTTTAAAAGAAAAAGACAGAAAGACTTCTAAAACTCGGGGCTGTTAGCGCTGGGCCACGGTGGCTGACTCACTGTTGCCACGTCTGACTGGCACCATTTGTCACACGGAGCAGCAGTCGATGGCCACAGGGCTTCTGATCACATAAAAGAGTTATAGAGCACCCAATAACACTGGATTACTGCAGCGTGGACCACCGCACACCCCCCACCCCTTTCCATCGCAGGGATTTTCTGAAGGGAGAAAAAAATTGGTACAATATATAAATGCTGTCGGGGGTTGAGAGAGGCGATAAAAACAGATGGGAGATGCAGTTAGAATAAAGCAGCGGAAAGTGACGGGGATGCGACAGCGAGGATGCGAGGGACAAAAGGTAATAATCGTTGACACAGAGAAGTCCTCAGGTTTAGCATAAACAACTGCTCAAAGGACTGTACCCAGGGGAAATAACAAGGCCGTGTGTGCTGGTAGGCGGGCAGCCATATTGGTAAATATTTCTGTCAGCATAGGCTGCTTGGGGTCAACAAAGTTTGTTTTTGACGCTCTGCCTGCAGCTGAGGATCATCTTGGAGTCAATCCCATGCAACACAAGTTAGAGATCCTCCTGTTCAACTCAACTTTGTTAGAAACGGAAGGAGCAATGGGCTGGCTTCCCCGTAGCAGGTCAATGTTATTGCAGAGTTGGGCTAGCGGCTACAGTGCGCGGCTCAACCTTTTATTTGGTTGGAGCAACTGGGGAATACGCTACACCAATGGAAACGGCCGACTCACACAGTCAAAGTCAGAGAGATTTCCCCAAGCACTGCTCAAGTGCCATTAAATGAGGCAATCTGGGCAGCCTCGCCTATCTGTTACGATTAGCCTGCAGCCATTTGCTCAGCAAATCCATCTATGTCCCCTCTCTATCCACCTGGCTTTCACTTTTGAGTCAACTTTAAGTCTCTCTCACTGACGTTCTTTCACACACACACACACACACACACACACACACACACACACACACACACACACACACACACACACACACACACACAGACTCCTCCGCCATTTTGTCTGCGCCTGCACCTTCTCAGAACGGCCCTTATCAGCCCAATGTGTTTGCGCTTATCTTCGGCGCGGTGGGGTCCAGCAGGTACTGTAGGCATCCTGTGTGACCAAGGCTGGGCCATAATGAGGCGGGTTCCCTGTGACATAGCCTGTGTCATAAAAGGCCCTTCTCTTTGCCAGCTCAGGCAGAGTCAGGGTGTCTGCAAATGTCCAAGTGTCACAGCAGGCTTTGTCGCCGAGGGTCCACCAGGGTCACACCTCTCTTGCCTGGCCTGTCATCATCTCTCTCTCTCTCTCTCTCTCTCTCTCTCTGTTATCCCATAGTTTGAGACAGGCAAGCAGGGGTTGGTGAACCGGCGCGAGGCAATGTTAATTAGCAGCATCTCAAGACAGCGGGCTGCTCTCTGCCTCCACTTCCCCCATAACAAGACACCCATCTGCCCGTCATGGATATTACATCTTCTGATTAGCTCTCAACCCCGTGCACCCTCACAGCATGATGCGCAGACTAGTGATTGGGTTAATGCATGGAAGCTACAGAGGCACTTCCCCGCACTCATTGTCTCTCTTTCCTCGCTCTCTCCGTGGCCCAGCGCTGTCAGCGCTAATTGCCTTGACCCTGCAGAAATGAAACGACAACGTGCGTCACCGAGCTGTAGCCCTTCACAGCCCGCTGAGTTGGTTCTAGGTTGACCAACTAACAGCTAGCCACGCTGTCTTCCTCGAGCTAAATCCCCTGCAGCAGGGGTGGGGCAGAGACAGTGGCAGTCGACGCGAACGCGTTGGGTAGATCACTGCTGTCGTGACGACAGTGCCCGGGCCGTGGGGGAGCTCAGAGGAGGAGGTTTCTGAGGAGGAGGGACAGAGCGGTGGGTGGAGCGCTGAATAAACAGAGAGATGATTGATCGTGATAGGGGGGGAGAGGCAGAGATGGGCCCCGTTTCCAGATGGCCTCGTTGCGAAGATAAAGGGAGAGAATATGGTGCTGTGCCCCTCCTGGGAAGCATTCCCAGGCTGGAGATGGAGGCACTGGGAGGGAGGTGGTGGTGAGGGGGGGGGTTGAAAGAAGGGGCAAATCAGGGGCATGCAGGGGTCTCCACTAAGCCCACACACACAAACACACAACCAGTGTGTGATAAGGCCAATAGCCTGGACAGGGACAATATATTGCTCCATAAGCAATTATGGCCTGTAATGGCCAAATCATTTATTTGCTGATAGAGCATAATTGCATGTCAGATGCCTTGCGTACTGGTAACAGAGCTAATACATCTCAAGTGATTTAATGCAGACCTACAGGCGAGCATTTACACAAACACCCCCCCCCCCCCTCCCCAAGCCAAAACATTTAGAGCACACAAAAAAAGTATTAACGCTCATCCTGCCCTGCCGAATCACTATCAATATCTCTACTGGAACGTGCGATGCTAATGCAATTATTGTCTGCCGGGCTTGTACACAAGTCAGAATAATTAAAAGGTCAAAGAGGACGCAGTCAGCTATTCATTTCTCATCTGTATGTATTTGTAGAGGCTAATTTGCTTGGTGTGTATAGTTGTTTTTCAAAAGCAGAGGAAGGGGTGCTTTGTTTACCTGTTGTTTGCTTGTCCTTGTTAGACATTAGCCTGGTGCGCTATCTTAATAACTGTCTCCCTCGCAGTGACACACACACACACACATGCACACACACAAACATGCTATGTTCACGAGGCAAAAGCCGCAAAATCAGCTTGGACTTGGACACTAAAAGCTTTATTCTACTGTGTGTGTGTGTGTGTGTGTGTGTGTGTGTGTGTGTGTGTGTGTGTGTGTGTGTGTGTGTGTGTGTGTGTGTGTTCCATGGTGAGCAGGGCTTTGTTAAACCATTGTCAAGCCCTATGTGGCCATTGTTAACCTTGCAGCAAACAGCAGGTGTACTGTAGCTGTGCATAGGCCAAGCTGTGTGTGTGTGTATTAGCCCCTCCTCTCCTGCCAAGTATGCATCTGGCAGGTGAGTCGGGCACACACACACACACACACACAACACACACACACAACCACACACACTGTTGCCCTGCAACCGGGGTAAGCCTTGGGCCATGATCTCCGCCATGGGGTCCTCGTTTAGGATGCTGCCCACCCCGATTCCTGTGTTTAATAATAAATGGTGGCGCTGCCTCGTTAATTAAAACATCACCTAAACAGTGCAAGGAGACTGGAGAAGCGATCCCAACAGTAGCCTCCACACACTGGCACAAAACAAATGCCCGAGCCTGCTGCTCTTCATTACTGTAGCACTTCTCTCACCTGCCAGGCCTGTGGAGGTATACGGCTTTATAGCAGCATGGAAGCACCCCTTGATTGTGTGTGTGTGTGTGTGTGTGTGTGTGTGGGGTGTGTGTGTG